>JAGDYQ010000101.1:2146875-2189168 GCA_021962125.1 Bulinus truncatus
GGCGCCATGCCTGAGGCTGTCGAATGATAATTGGCCCCACTGTGTGTGTGTGGCGGGGGATATTTTTGTCCAGTCACAACAGTCGCGTAGCTTGCGTAAGTTGTCGACTGGGTGAAAAAGTCAGCGTCGCCCGAGTCACAAGACAGAGACAACTTTCTGAGCATTTGTCACAAGGCACCGCGCCAAAATATATATATATATATTAAACAGCAGGGGATTATCTGAAGAATCCCCTTTTCAAGAATTTTATGGGGCCAAATAATTTCAAGCGATGGCGTTTTTGCATTAAGCCCCCTTAATACATTTCCTAAGTACTTCAAATGTATATTTGCCTAAGGCCCCTAAATCACATTTTGCCAGCTAAGTACTTCAAATGTATATTTGCCTAAAGCCCCTAAATCACATTTTGCCAGGCCCCCGCCCCAAAAGTACTCCCCACCCAACTGTAAAGAAATAGAAAATGATACAGGCAATAAAACTAAAATGTATTTGTATATATTCTCAATTAAATAGTACCCCGACACAACTGTAAAGAAATAGAAAAGGATACAGATAAGAAAACTAAAATGTATGTGTATATATTCTCGATTAAATAATTATTAAAGTTTTGGCGGCCCTCTTCAAATCAGCCCCACGACCGACCCGCCAGCAGTGTTCCCTCAAAGTTGTGCGCGTGTGCATGGCGCACACAAGACTCAGCCCAGCATTGCGATTCTTCAGCCGAGCTTTGATCACATCTGAACCGAAGGTCCAACCATCATACGCTCGTACTAAATCAGCGTGTATCACGAGTACTGTCATGTTATGTGTATGAATGAACGTATGTTGTTTAACATTGTTGTCTACTAAAGTGTCGTATCTGTTATGACTGTAGCAATTACGACAATGACCTTTTCAAATGAAGAATAAAATGATGATAAATCCCTCACTTCAAATACAATTACGGGTGTAGTATAAAATGTCGGAAACATTATACTAGTAAAGGGTAGCAGTGCGAGCGATTCATCTGTTTACTCAACAGAATGCTATGTCGAATTTCCGCGAAAATCTCACAAAATAAAGAAAAAAAAGTGTCACTGGATATGTTTTCACGTTTTAAAACCGAACCACACGTTAACGTCGCGGAAACCTGGAGGGATACACCTTGAGAATCAATGACGTTAAAAATGATTCGATGGTTTCAGCTCAAAAGATTCTCGTTTGTTTATTCGCTTCTTTGTTGTTGTTTTTTTGGGGTTTTTTTAATTGAATGTTTCTTTCTGTTTTAGTCATTAATATTGTTTTAGTTGTTTGATGTTTAAATAGAACTGATTGGAGGGGGGAGGGGGGCGAAAGAACGCAAAATTGTTGGAGAAAGGAAAACAAAAATTGAAAAGATCGTACTTATGCGCGTCAGTGTTTGGTTAGGTGTGTGTTGGTTTGTGTTTGGTTAGGTGTATATGTGTGTGTGTGTGTGTGTGTTTGGTTTGGTGTATGTGTGTGTGTGTGTTTGATTTGGTGTGTGTGTGTGTGTGCGTTTGGTTAGGTGTGTGTTTGGTTTGGTTTGTGTGTTTAGTTTGGTGTGTGTGATAGTGTGTGTTTAGCTAGGTATGTGTGTGTGTGTGGATTGGCTAGGTGTGTGTGTGTGTGTGTGTGTGTGTGTGTGTGTCTGCGTGTGCTTTGCCTGTCATACAGAGGGACACAAAAAACAAAATGTGACATTGATCATTCACGGTGCTAAACATTGATTTTGGTCACGTGCTCTGTGTAATAATAATAATAATAATAATAATAATAATAATAATAATAATATAACAATGACCACAGTCTTCAAACCTCTAAGTACATCCATCATCAGTCATCTACATTTTATTTTTAGACTACTTTCTTGTAATCTCATGCTATCGGTCACATTTAATCTCTAATCCACTGAGTAGGCGGGAAGATCAAATGTCTCCCCACGATTACTTTGAAGATTATATTTTAGATTTAAATCTTATGGACGTGAACAGTATCAAAGTTTATAACCATCATGGCAGTATTAAACCTATAATAACGCTGCGTTATTATTACTACAATGTGAAATTGTAATTAACCGCTCTGTAAAAAGGATTTTCGTCTTAAAAAAATAAATACTTTTTTTTTCCGGTCTATGGCAGACGCAAAGGGACTCATTTAGAGGCAGAGGAATTAATTAGTTCTGACTGTTTCCTCCCACTAACATTTCTAGAAATTTCTAAAAAAAAAAAGGATTTTTCAATAATGTTTTTTTTTTAAATATTCCGTTTGAATTACAGATGAGTTGTGAACTGACGTCATAAATCATATTTTTTTTTGAATTGTCAAATTTATATCGGTCAGTGGTATTTGATTTTATTCAAACAGATGGGAAAATAAATAAATATAGATTGTTCATATAGTCTGTTATACCATAGACATTTGTGTTACGTGAACTTTGAAATTCTTTAATTCGCTAATTTAATTTTTTGAAACGAATCTAATTATTATAACCGTTTTTAACTTTGTTTGGGTGGGGGGGGGCGAGACAAAGACATTGAGAAATTTCGTGAAGCCCTAGCGAAAAATACTCTTTTGGGCCCCTAAAGCATCAGGTTTGATAAGTAATTTTACAGGAAAGGGGTCATTTGGAAGCGAGGGCCAAAGGAGGTTCCCTTCCGTATCCATAGGAATGTGTCTAACTACTGGCACAAGACTAAATTTAGATCGTCATCCAACACCAACCCCTAACAACCCCCCTACCTTACATACGACATTTAGTACCTCCCCCCTTCCCCCCCCCCCTTTTATCCACACCATGGCCGAGCGTACAATGACTCTTGAGGCCTCACGGATGACAAAAAGTAATTGAACACGCCGGGATTTAAACCCATACTCTCCACGCCGTATTCTCCAGCTGTCACCAAGAGACCTTCTTTAATATCATCATATATTTTTTTTAGAAAATAATTGGAGTTTATTTATTCCGTCTCGTACACAAGATGTTTTCGAGATTTGTTTCCCCCCCCCCCCCCCGTCATGTTAATAAACGCAGAAAACTAAATGGCTCTGCCAGGCCTCAGGTACATCGCCTGCAGGTATTATTTTCACGTCCAGTGCCAGGTGGCGTGTATCACTTTAAGCAGCCGGACAAACCTGTTTACATTTTAAAACATCTTGTTGTTGGCGGTATTTTTCTATTTTTTTCTAAGCCCTCGCTGAAACTCCTGGCAAAAGTTTCACTTTGATCGTTCAGCTTGTTAGTTAAAAAGTGCAAGCAAAAGAAAAAATGTAAACATACGACTATATGCACTTGTATCCAATGGCGTAACTGGCCATGGTGGGAGGCTTGAGGATGGGATGGTACGCCCCGGGCTGCGCCCCACTTTTTATCCAGTCATGGGGGCCGCACCTGCCGTATTTAACTAATATTTTGAACACCTTAACGTGGCGGCATCATCAGGGTCCTAAGTGCATGCGTTCGTTATTTTTTTAAACAAACAATCAACAGCGAAGTACATCACAAAGAGAAATACACTAAGCATACAGAACACAAAAATACAGACTGAAGTGTTAGTTGGTTATATTGTATATTTTAAACAAAAAAATCTGTAACAAAAAATAAGTTGTTAAATGTTGGTTTCGTGAAGCACAAGATACGATGTTAGTTTAAGTGATCAATTAAATAGCATTACAGCAGCGGTCCCCTAAACATTGGAACTCAGTCACTTTTGGCTACGCTATATTTATACAAGACATTGGTGCGTAGGAATAGAATTTTTCTTCTCCTTCTATTTTTGTTTTTGTTTAAATGCCCCACCAAGCTACAGTGTTTCTCCATCTAATTTACTAATTGGCCAAGCTACAGTGTTTCTCCATCTAATTTACTAATTGACCAAGCTACAGTGTTTCTCCATCTAATTTACTAATTGACCAAGCTACAGTGTTTCTCTATTTAATTTTCTATTTGTTTTAAGGGGATAATTATAATTAAATATAATATTTATATAATGGACACATGCCAGTAGATGTTAAAAAAGTTTAAGCGCTTTTCTTGTTTGCATCTTTTTTCGTATTTTGATTGTAGGAGGGAAAAGAAAAGCGAAATTGAAATACCTATTAACTGAGATATTTTTTTAAATGTCAAAATCTGACAAATTTTTTTTCGTATTTAAAATTGTGGCAAATGTAATCCAGGCGAAAATAAAAAGTAATATTTAGAAAAATTTGCTAGAGGAAAAAATAATGAAAAAATTAAGCAGAGATCAAAGCAAACAGAAGTACACGGAAATTATGCGTACGTTCAGTAAGTACAGGAATTAACAGATAACAAAACAAATGAAGTGAACAAAATACATATAGACAGGTGTGAACTAAATACATTCATACAGGTAAGAAAATGTTTTAAAAGAATAATTTAAAAAATATTAAAAGTGCCTTCGATTATTTTCTAAGTTAAAGATTTAAAAAAAATCTGGCTAAATTATTAACTGGTTATCTGTTCGTTAAAAGTTCATCCCCATTGAACATTTATGAAAGTAAAATTTATTTCTTTTCTAACTCCGGGCCCCATTATTGTGTTGTTCATTTGTTAAAAAAAAATATTGGAATTTGTTTCGTTAATATGTCACCGCTGTTGTGTTTCACTTGTGGGAAGAAATGTTTTTATTTTTCATTGCTCGAACTTGGTCCTAGTTTTTGTGAATGATGACTTTATGGAGTTATATCACAGGGCCGCTGAATAAATGCCCGACCACGGAACATAGAAGGCTTGCGTGCTCATGTTGTAATTGTAATGTTGTGTTTGTGTTTATTTTATGTTGATTTTCATTTCTAGCAAATGTACACGTTATTAATACTTTTTTAATGGGATGCGTGCATGGCTATAATGAATTTTTTTTTTAAATAGTGAAATGGGTGGGGCACATTGTGAGACTGCTCTAGACCCCCGGGCAAATGAACCTGATGATGAGGAGGGCACACTCAATGCAATAATCTAGGCAATGTAATTCTAAGTCTTATTAGTTAGATCCTTGACAGCGCCCCAGTGGCCGAGGTTTGTGATAGGAAGGTGGCCGAGGTTTGTGATAGGAAGGTGGCCGAGGTTTGTGATAGGAAGGTGGCCGAGGTTTGTGATAGGAAGGTGGCCGAAAATGTTAAACGATTTCAATACAATGAGTGATTCGAGTCTGAAACGATTCGCGATTTCAAATATAGAACTAACATACAGACTTTTAAAGAATCTCGAGTATGGTTTTAAATAGGGGTGAATAAATCGGATGAAAAATTGGAAATTATAAATATATATATATATACATAAATACACAAAGCTATTTCACCTATTCCGATGCCACGCAAAGTTTGAAAATTCCTATTCTCGATTCAAATGGTTCGTCCCAATCACCAGCTAGTACAAAGCATTTAGGAAAATAACTTTCATTTTACAAAAATAAATAACACATTCACTTTAACTCTTACCATTCTACCGTAGTCAATTCAACCTACACAAAAGAGAGAAATAAAATAACAGAGAGTGGAATCAATGTGACGTTAGTGGAATAAATGACGTCACTTTAAAAAAAAAAAAACATGTTTTAGATTTACGGCGCTAACATTACAAATAAAAGGGAAGTTTGGGGGGGGGACCCCAACTTTAAAATAATTTCCCCGCTGAGGCAATAATCTGAGTAATTTTTATTTTATCTATTCCCTACTGAGAGTCTTACCCCCTCCCCTCCCTTTCCCCCTTTAACTTGGTCTCCCGCGTTTTGTATTGTCCAGCCATAAGGTCATGTAAACAAAAAAAAAACATCTACAACAACTAAATCCGGTCAATTATGTCAAGTGAAGCAAGATGAGAGGCCATTTGTACCACGTGACAAAGTGAATCGTTTTGTGAGGCCAGGGTAGAAAGAGAAGATAAAAAAAACCCCAGAACACAGCTAAGATAATAACTCGGAAGACATTGACACTTTTCTGTAAGACGACGGTTCTCAGTATATGACGAACGTGACCGGAATTTATTTTTTTTTTGGTTTTATTATGAAGAAAGGACACTGAATTATTTATAAGTGAGAGTAGATTGGTTTATTTGACTTTTTCTTAATGGATTAAGATTATTTACTTGTGAACAGTCCACTGGGGGCCACAAAGCCCTCAAAGACCACAAGGACCACAAGGGCAGCAAGGACCACAAGGTCATCAAAGACCACGACCATAAGGACCACAAAGCCCTAAAAGACCACAAAGACCACAAGGCCTTCAGACCACAAGGACCACAAGGCCCTCAAAGACCACAAGGACCATAAAGACCACAAAGCCCTCAAAGACCACAAGGACCATAAGGCCCTCAGACCACAAGGACCACAAGGCCCTCAAAGACCACAAGGACCATAAAAACCACAAAGCCCTCAAAGACCACAAGGACCACAAGGCCCTCAAAGACCACAAGGATCATAAAGACCACAAAGCCCTCAAAGACCACAAGGACCACAAGGCCCTCAAAGACCACAAGGACCATAAGGACCACAAAGCCCTCAAAAACCACAAGGACCACCAGGCCCTCAAAGACCACAAGGCCTAAAAGGACCACACGGACTTTCATTTCTAGCTAGTGCAAAAAAAAAACAAGAGAATAGTGTAAATCTTCGAATTATTCTCAGAGAGAGTGAGCATAGCAATAGACCAGCTTTATTTGTAACAGTTTGGTGCGCAGTCATTTTTATTATAATGCTCAACAAACTATTTAACAGTCAATGATAAGAAACACAATTGGTCATATTTAAGTAATATTACAATGTATGGTTTAACAATAGTCCGTTGGAATCACAATATTTAAAAAAAAAAAAATTCTATTTTTCTTCCTCTATGTAACTCTGCACATTTTATTATATACTTAAAATATTATTTTAAATAAAATATATGTAATTACATTTATCAAAATGAACTGCAATAATTTCTTTTTAAAAATGTGTTAAAAATCTTTTTTTTTTAACTTAAATTGCTTTCCATTAAGCTGTGTTCACCTCAAAGTAAAATATATATATATATGTATATATATATATATATATATATATATATATATATATATATATATAATCAAATGCTCAATATTTCTAAAAGCGTCCACTTTCAAGTGATTATAAAAAAATCCTTGTCAGTATGATCTGAATTATTCTCTCATTCCTGCAGCTGCTAATGACGCTAATTTTAATTACAAACCATACACCCCCCCCTACTCTTTCCCTTTTTTAATGTTCCTTTCTCATGCCGGACCATTACATATTCTGTTTTCCTTTCTTCATTAACTTAAAATAGATGGAATTATCCGTTCGATATCAGTTCCAATATCTTTCATGGCAAACAATAAACTACACAGAATTCACCCCTATTTTTTTTAAATATTACAATCGTTCCTGGAGTTGAAGTGTTTAATCAACAACAGCTATCATGATTAGACAGTGGCGTAGCGAGCTTAACTCGCGCACGGGGCACAATTCCTTTTTTTAGCGCCCCCCCATTCGAAAACAATATAATATTATATGTAAAATATACCATTTGGTGTCCCGCGGGGAGTAACGCCCGGGGAATTATGCCCCCTCTTGCCCCCCCCCACCCTCCTCGCTACACCACTGTGATGAGACACGATGAGACATTATAATTGGTACTCCATTCAAAAATATTGTCATTTAACACTATAGTAAATTCTTTTCAAATTTATTTTACATTTTTAAATATAAAAAGAAGAAGCTGAGATTAATTTTTACCAGGCTGCATATTGTGAAAAATTGAATAAATTCATCCATCTGCCTCTGTATTGTAAAACTGATATCGGTGACTTGGAGCAGAAACATTTTTCATTTCCTGGGTTATACCTTCCCGCAGCAAACCACATTGCTATGTGCAAATCTGCGACAGATTTTTGTCAGTGTAATATAATATAAGATTAACAAAAAAAAAAAATTCTCTATATGTTAGTGAAAATGTTTGTTGATTGGAATTTGAGTTGGCAGCACAGTCTCAATAATAAACACATCATGCAAATACAGTACAATTATTACCCCAAATTAAAATTAAATAGATACAGTACTCAAATAAACGACCTGAAATCACGGGGCGTTATTTAGGAAAAATCAATCCTAATGGCACTGAACAACAGCAATCATTTAACTATTTAATACAATAAAATCTGAAACTGTTTTATGGTCTCTGGTCTATACATGTACATGTAAATGATTTTTTAAAAAAATCGCCACATTTCATTTTAAAGATTTGGTTTTATCATTGGTAAATTGTGCGCGTGGGTTTTGCCTAACCATTGCGGTTTTATTCGGTAAGTTAATAACAAATGTCAGATTTTAGATGTGCTTGAGTCACACTGTGCCTTGCAAGGGTTCGATTCCCTCGGTCTACCCTTATATTACACACCTTGCAGTCAGAGCCGTTTCTTTGGTTTCTGTGTTGCCCCAGGCAATATATATTTCATTCCTTAATATATATATATATATATATATATATATATATATATATATATATATATATATATGTGTGTGTATATATATATATGTATATATATATATATATGTATATATATATATAATTATATATATATATATATTATATACATAATTATATATACAGTATATGTTGTTCGCCTAACTTTTTACACTAATATATAGATGTATGTTTGTTTGTGCCTATGTATATTGCATACAAAACTTAAGGAAATCTTACTTCAAGAGTTATGACCGGCAACACTCACGCCTGGTCCCTAGTCGGAGCCCTGATAAATTAAATTTTAAAGAAAATTTACAGGTATAGGTGGGGAATGGGTGCGTGTGGGTGTGTGCGCGTATATGGGGAAAGGGGAGGGGAAGAGATTAGACGGTAGGCAACATTCATTAGAACGGCTCTTTTGGATTTGCAACCTCTGGACAGAAATATTGGAAATATAATGACAAAGAAATTAGAAACATGTTGCTTGTAAAGCAACAACAACAACAACACAAAAAAAAAAACAACAACAATAACATCTGAATAAATATTATCAGCCTCAATTCCTTCCGTCCGCCTGCTTTAGATCGAAAGATTAAGAATCAAGAATACTGTTTCCTGTTTAAAATATTAATCATGGCCTCTTTTCCGCGTCTGGATTCGATAAACGTATTTTTTAAAAATCTACAGTTTTAAATAGCTTCTGTGGTTTTAAATATGAGAAATAAAAATGTAAATATTAAAAAAGTAATAAAATATTATCATTCAAATTATTGTAGTCTATTTTTTTTATATCTGGCTAAAACTACACGCGAGCAATCAAACTATTAAACCACGATGCTGAAATATCTGGAATGTTGCAAAAAATAAAAAAAAATAATTGAATAACGGTTTGATGCACGCTTGATATTCGGGTCAAATGACGTCATCATTATCCGTGTGGCCGGAAAATCAGTTCGGTAAAAAAAAAGAGTGATTGTCTGAGATTTACACAGGGAAATGAAAGTCGTTAACATTGTTAACATTGACTGATCGTGGCGTGTCACTCATTGTCTGCCCCCCCCCCCGCCCTGCTCCCCAGTCACATGTAGTTTCTGTTATTTTTTTTTCCTTTTTATTTCAGGACAATGTCATATATAATGCTTTAATCAGTTTTGAAAAATAGTTTATTAATTTTTATTTTTTTTTAATAATTGGATGGACATCACATAACAAATGCAATAATTGGATGGAAGTAGAACGGTAATTGCGCAGAGGCGTTCCTAGGGTGGGGGGAGGGGGGTCCAAATTCGTAAGTCCCCCCGGGCCCCAGCTTGAGGGGGGAGGCCCCCCAAAAAAAATTTTACATTAAAGTTTTTAGTACATTATTTCATGAACTGGTGTCGAATGTCAAAATGCAGGTGCTCCCCCCAAAATTCCTAGGTTCGGCACTGTAATTACACGACGCATGCTTCGAACTTCTACGAAGGTGTCAGTTTTCGTTCCGCGAATTGAAGAGTAACACACAGAGCGGTGTTTAACACAAACATTGATTGAGATGACGTATAAGTGTGCTATAAATAGTTCTATACTGTACTGTTTTTTCCTCCAACAGTTTACACAGCATGGCCGTTCTTCCAATTTTTAAGGCCCTAAGCAAAGGGTCGGATTGGGAGAAGGCTATTAGGCGATAAAACTGTCAAGGCAATCTTTTGGGCCCCCCCTATTAATCTTAACGAATAGGGCCCCTCGGATAATACATCTGATAAATCGTTTGAGGTCTGGACGCCTGATAAATACTCGAATGAAGCATTCGCTTCCATTAGATGCGTTCAGATAGACATAGTATGTTAGAAGCTCTAGTGTAATATCGGCCTTCCAGAATGATAACTTAGCATTTAAAATGTATTTTTTTTTTAAAGTTAACACCTCACGCGTATCAATCGGCTCAAGTGAACACCCTATGCGTAGCAAGCGGGCTCAAGTGAACACTACCTGCGTAGCAAGCGGGCTCAAGTGAACACTACCTGCGTAGCAAGCGGGCTCAAGTGAACACTACCTGCCTAGCAAGCGGGCACAAGTGAACACCCCCTGCGTAGCAAGCGGGCTCAAGTGAACACTACCTGCGTAGCAAGCGGGCTCAAGTGAACACTACCTGCGTAGCAAGGGGGCTCAAGTGAACACTACCTGCGTAGCAAGCGGGCTCAAGTGAACACTACCTGCCTAGCAAGCGGGCACAAGTGAACACCCCTTGCGTAGCAAGCGGGCTCAAGTGAACACTACCTGCGTAGCAAGCGGGCTCAAGTGAACACTACCTGCCTAGCAAGCGGGCTCAAGTGAACACTACCTGCCTAGCAAGCGGGCTCAAGTGAACACTACCTGCGTAGCAAGGGGGCTCAAGTAACCCTTTATTTTATTAGGGCTACGGTTACAGTTTTTTTTTAAAAAGGGCTTGATAGTGGACATCTTCAGAGGTGAGGGCCCTATTCAGTCCCCTTGTTTGCCTACCCTCAAGAACGGTCCTGCCCTTAAGACACTATATGCCCCAGTGTCATGCGCAACCATGGCCCCCTTCTAATTTGTCTTGTTTGAACCAAACATCAGACATTGTCTTTCTCTATCGTGTCAATTTTGTTTTTAAAAATTCTTTTAACTTTCTAGTCTAGACATTTATCTAGTAGTGTCAGGCAAATACTATGTTGATGTGATACATGATAATTTAACACGTCATGCCATTTGAGATCCTTTGATGGATACAACATTAAATACTGGCTAGTTGGCCAGAAGAAAAAAAAACATTAAATACTTGTAAAAAAAAACCCAGGGAATACGGTCATCGGAAACAACCGTGTCAGACATTTCTGGACAATCAAAAAAGACAAATCTCCTCCAGACTATCTTTTACATCATCATTATTCACATTACTGGTTTATTATGTTTTCAATCTTGATTTAGGGCAACAAACATAATAACAAACGACCCACGTGTAAACATTACATTTTGTTTTCTGTGACATTTTTTTTTAGAGGAATTTGTAAGTAAATTTTAACTTGGTGGTTGTTTTGATTTGTTCACGTCTGCTGATTCACATGATGGAGAACTGTGTTTTAGAGTTATCTTCTTTTAAAAAAGAAATTAACTATTTTAATTAGTCGTTGCTACATAAACAAATGAATTCTACAAAAAAGCTGCCCCGCTGGCCCTCAAGTGCCAAGGGAGCTTCACTTTTTTTAATATATATTTTAATTTATAATATAAATGCGTTAGTTATAAACATAATTAATAACCATCTCTTGAAACGCAGACCCCCTTCCCGCCCCCATCCCCCCGAGGAAAAACCAAGGGCCCCGATACAACCACGTACGCCCCCCGACACACACACACACACACACACACACACAGCCGCTCCATTTGATGAGCACAATAGACGACTGCCTAGGAAGGTCCACACCCCCCATTGTAAAATGGGTTCCTTTCTGATGCCGACAAGGTATCCGGCGGCCGGTACCTTTGCCTAGGGGGGGGGCCCGCTAACTATATGTGTAAGTCTCTAACTAGCCCCCCTCCACACACCCCCCCCACACACCCAAATCCATTCAAGACATAATTAGGACTCAGAAAACACGGAGGACATACGCAATGGCTACTCAAGGTTGTGCGGCCGCACAGGGAACCGAACTAGGAAAGGGTCGGGCGGGAGGTGGGTGGGGGGCGAAAGAGAGCTATTAAATGTTTTTCATTTTATCAGATAGGATTGAGGTGGGGGGGGGGAGAAATTTGTAACTCGCACATGGCGCCACAATGAGTAGTGACGGCTCTGTACATACGTCACTGTCTTCACTTGAAAAAGTGTGTATGTGTGTGTGTGGGTGGGTGGGGTAGATCAAAGTGTACATCGCGACACGTTGATTGGGCAAACAGATTCTCAACACCCCCCCCTGCCCCACCCCTTACCGAGTTGGTTTAATTATTAGTAATCAGAGAATAATACACAATTTTTTAAAGTAAGTGAGTGAGTGAGTAAGCTAGTCACACTCCACTCACACACACACACACAGTCACACACAAAACATAAGGTTAGTAAAGTCAAGTTTAATTAACATAAAAGGCCAATGTTTATAGACCAGGTAATGAAACAAACTGAACTGTGTGTATCATCAACTCAGTGCATCAGTAGCTAACCAAAATTTTTTAGAATAATATCACGTCGTCAACACACGAACACATGCTATTAGGAAGACAAGGGGAGATAAACAGAAGTTTTCAACAGTAGAAACACAGTAAATTATCTACAGGCTGGTTTGGGGGAGGGGGGGGGAGCAGGAGTTCTGGTTCCTGGGTTTGTCATTTTACATTTACTTCCGATCCAACCCATTCATGTTTTGTGTCTCATTGGGAATTGTGGGATGGGTGGGTGGTGATGTGGGTGGGTGGTGATGTGGGTGGGTGGTGATGTGGGTGGGTGGTGATGTGGGTGGGTGGTGATGTGGGTGGGTGGTGATGTGGGTGGGTGGTGATGTGGGTGGGTGGTGATGTGGGTGGGTGGTGATGTGGGTGGGGGCGGTGGGGGGGGAGATTTTCTTTGAGGTTGGTCAAAGATAATGGTCAACGATAGACTTGTTGTTTGTACTGACCTATAATTGTTGTCTGTGTGGTGTGGTGCCAGCATTTATCGTCAGGTGGACAACGGACAGGGATGTACAACATGGATAAATGGGTGGACAACGGACAGGGATGTACAACATAAATAAATGGGTGGACAACGGGCAGGCATGTACAACATGGATAAATGGGTGGACAACGGACAGGGATGTACAACATAAATAAATGGGTGGACAATGGACAGGGATGTGCAACATAAATAAATGGGTGGACGACGGACAGGGATGTGCAACATACAAAAATGGGTAGACAACGGACAGGGATGTACAACATAAATAAATGGGTGGACAATGGACAGGGATGTGCAACATAAATAAATGGGTGGACGACGGACAGGGATGTACAACATACAAAAATGGGTAGACAACGGACAGGGATGTACAACATAAATAAATGGGGAAACAAAAAATAGAGAGATGAATACATAAATAATTAGATGGGTGGACGGATTGATGGATATATTGATGGATGGACCGATAGATGGATGAATGGATAGATGGATTGATAGATGGACCGATAGATGGATGGATGGATAGATGGATTGATGGATAGATTGATTGATAGATTGATGGATGGACCGATAGATGGTTGGATAGGTAAATGGATTGATAGATGCGCCGATAGATGGATGGATATATGGATTGATGGATAGGTGGATGGATGGATGGATTGATGGATAGATATAATGGATGGTTAGTTAGAGCGATAGGTAGAGACATAGATAGAAAATTAGATGGATATTAATATATAATGATAGACTAACAGAAAGACTGAATGACTGTCCAATACATTTTTGATATTGCTTCAAACTATCTGTGCTTACAATAATGATAACTGGTTACTTAGGGACGTTAGGGAAAAAATAATTAATGGTACGCAATCAAACATATAAATAATAATAATAGTATGGGGAACTGGGATCATCCCCGTGCCTTTTGTTGTGGGAGTTGTAATAGTAATAATAATAACATAATAACTAAGAACATCTAGAGAACACTAACGACAAAATTCCAGTGAAGGTCAAGAAATGTGAACTTCTGCAAGTCTCCATATAGAAAAGGGCTCTCTGATTAAGATGACAATGAGTTGAAAGATCCCACAGCTGTTTTTAGGAGACAATACAAATATATTTAACCTCCGTTATCGGCTGATGAAAGATCAAGAGAAATTGAAGAGATATCACCCGATCAATACATAGACAGCACATAATCAATTAATCTACCTGCTCGGCAATTTAAAAACCTGGAACGTTGACCTAATTTTTCTTCTGTGCAAAGCTTTTAGAGAAGTGCACAGTTTAGGCTGCACTTTAAAAAAAACGGCTCGGCAACAATGTCTTCAAAAACTGATCAATCAAAAGAAATCAATTGAAACCCTAGTCGATCGATAAATGGCAAAAAAAAAAAAAGAAAATGAAGCAAAAGTTCATTCATTTATAGTTCATTAATTTTCCATCGAACAAAGGCTAAAAAAAAATAATAAAGAACAAAAGTGAGAAATAACTTTTAGACGATAAAAAAAATACGAAAGTAAAATATGAATCCAAGCCACCTCCCCCTCCCCCCTTACCATTAATCCGCACACTATCGGCAAAAATTGATCTCAATACAGTGTGAGCCAACATGTTGACATGGCATTTTGAGGGGGGGGGTAGGGGCAAGGGGGGGTCATCATGCCTCGGGCGCTACTCACTAAGGGGGAGGGGACGAATGGTCGTGCGGTAAAACGCTCGACTGTCGACCTGCAGGTACCTGGTTCGATCTCCGGTGAGAACCAAGGGAATTTTTCAGGTCTTGGCATTAAGTTCCCGATATGTCTCCCGTTGTGCCTCCATGGCCCATTGCACTATCGGCTATGGTGGGGGATGAAAGAAGGGCACCATAAAAACAGTCCCATTAGTGGTTTATAGGATCTAAGAGATTTCATCTCATCCTTACAGGAACTTCACACACACATACACTCACTCACTAAGGGGCGCCAAATGGTATATTTTACATATAATATTCTATAGTTTTTGAATGGTATGGGGGGCGCTAAAAAGGTATTGTGCTCCGGGCGCGAGTTAAGCTCGCTACGCCACTGATCTAATAACGTGCCAGAACGTTAAAGAGTTTTAATCTTGATTTCTTTATAGCAGTTAGATTGACACGCGTCAGTGGTTTTAGTGTTCATTCAGGGGAACTAAAAAAAAAATAATCGTGAAATCAGAGAAAAGGGGCAAATAACTTTTAATTAGATAAACAAGGGGAGATCAATAAACGACAGAAAAACTCTTGACCCAGGGACCGAGTGTTTAATTAGCAATAAATTTAAATATCGATACGTAAACAAACCCACGCAGAATCAAATAAACAACAAACAAACAAAAATAAATGAATAAAAAATAAATCAAGAGACGTTGAAATCGATCTATAACGTATCTGTGTAGGTGTGAAATGTTATCTGTGGATCATTTGAAGAAATCGTAACCATTGTTGATTTTATATATGTAGCGATCTTTAGAAAGAATGGAAAACGACAGAGGCATAAATGCAATATATAAGGCAACAAACACCCAATGAGAAAAGGCCTAAGGGCAGACCAAGAAGCAGGTGGTTAGAGGGAGTGGAGAAAGACCTTACAGCCATAGAGGTGAGAGAGTGGAGGAAGAAGACCATGGATCGGGAAAAGTGGAGAAGAGTAGTATGGCAGGCCAGGGCCCTAGATGGGCTGTAGAGAGTAGTATGGCAGGCCAGGGCCCTAGATGGGCTGTAGAGAGTAGTATGGCAGGCCAGGGCCCTAAATGGGCTGTAGAGAGTAGTATGGCAGGCCAGGGCCCTAGATGGGCTGTAGAGAGTAGTATGGCAGGCCAGGGCCCTAAATGGGCTGTAGAGCCAAAGGAAGAAGAAGACTTTAAGTCGCCCTCCCCCCCCCACTTGACTACACACTAGGCTAAGCTAGATTTATTCAGTAATTGTTTACTGCATTATTAACTAATTCAATTTTTCAAAGCATATTACCTTATTCAATTCTGAAAACAAAAAAAGCTTTCAATGTATATAATAATTTTTTTTACTAGATTAAAAACCTGTAATATATGATAAACCAAGGTCCGTTGTCGACGAATTTTACATTAAATCAAGTTTTAATAACTGTATAATTTTTTCCTGACAAGCAATGTTTCAGAGATATTCATTTTTCGTCTATTGTTATTAAGCTTTAATGTGTAAATGGAATGAGTAAATCGTTCATTGATCATTTCACTTAATAATGACATACATACATTAGATGTAAGTTAGGTGAATACATCAGTTGTAAGTTAGGTGAATACATCAGTTGTAAGTTAGGTGAATACATCAGAAGTAAGTTAGGTGAATACATCAGATGTAAGTTAGGTGGATACATCAGTTGTAAGTTAGGTGAATACATCAGAAGTAAGTTAGGTGAATACATCAGATCTAAGTTAGGTGAATACATAAGATGTTAATGACATAATACACCAGATGTAAGTAAATACTCACAGACAGAACCACAGACAGACTCACAGACATATTCACAGACAGAATCAAAGAAGACTTAAAGACAAAGACAGACTCTCAGAGTCTCGTAGGCAAACTCACAGACAGATTAACAGACAGATTCATAGACAGACGCTTAGAGTCTCTCAGACATATTCGTAGACAAAATCAAAGACAGATTCAAAGACAGACTCTTACAGTCTCACAGACAAACTCACAGACAGATTAACAGACCGACTGAAAGACAGACAGACTGAAAGACAGACTCATCTACAGATAAAGAGATATTCTCACAAACAAACTCACATTTAAACACAACGCAAGAAGAGATTAAACAATCATCAGCGCTGATTACCTGCAGGCAACAAGTTAGGGGAAAAAAAAACAATAATAGTTATTTAAACTCCAAATTTCAAACGGACATAAGAAAAACAAAACCCAATCAGCACATGGGGAAACACCCACACACATATGAACACAAACACACGTGTTTTATTACAAGCTCACACCCACACGAATGTCAAATGTGCGTCTGTCCTTGACTCCAATGTGCAAGGAGTCATTCAAATCCACCGCGATACAAGAAGAGAGCATATTGAAAGACGGGGACAAATCCACCGCAATACAAGAAGAGAGCATATTGAAAGACGGGGACAAATCCACCGCAATACAAGAAGAGAGCATATTGAAAGACGGGGACAAATCCACCGCAATACAAGAAGAAAGCATATTGAAAGACGGGGACAAATCCACCGCAATACAAGAAGAGAGCATATTGTAAGACGGGGACTATTCCACCGCGATACAAGAAAAGAGCATATTGAAAGACGGGGACAAATCCACCGCAATACAAGAAGAGAGTATATTGAAAGACGGGGGAACAAAAAAGTCCAAGTTTTCTTTTCTACTTTACAAAAAAAAAAAAAATATAGAAGCCACCTAGCATTCGCCTTTATGGCATCAGTAAATAAACCACTTAATGGCTTTGTACCTGGCCGTTGCTCATCTAGATAGAATAACATGCTATTTAACACACCTGCAGCTCAGTTTAGCGGACTAGCAGACGAACGGGATGAGGGAACTTTAACTGGTTATTTTTTTTCAAACCGGTAACATGTATTGAAATGTATTTAGAATAAAGAATTATAAAACAAAAACTGTTTCAGCAAATGTTCATTTATGTTGTTTGCTTTACTATTTAAAAAAAAAACAGGTCAAAAATGTAATTAACAACTGAGGTTGGCGTGACATGCACTTATGGAGTTTCGTCAAATCATCGTCAGTTTGCAAAAAAATGCTCCAGTGTTACGATGACGCAAAAAAAATGTTTATCATATTTACAGTTTGACTGGGACATTAAAGAGTATTACATGTTAGGGTTTATTACTTGGGGTGGGGGCTAGAGAGAGAGAGAGAGAGAGAGAGAGAGAGGGAGACGGAGAGAGAGAGAGAGACGGAGAGAGAGGGAGAGAGAAGAGAGAGAGAGAGAGAGAGAGAGAAGAGAGAGAGAGAGAGAAGAGAGAGAGAGAGAGAAGAGAGAGACGGAGAGAGAGAGAGAGAGACGGAGAGAGAGAGAAGAGAGAGAGAGAGAGAGAGAGAGAAATACTATCTTAGGGTTTACCCCTTGAACCCCGAAAGAATATGTCAGAGTTTACTGGTGGAACCCCCAGAAAGACTGTCAGTGTTTACTGCTGGAACCCCCAGAAGACTGTGTCAGGGTTTACTTTCAGAACTTAAAGAGACTCGAGTAATATAGAGGGCGGCATTAGCAGTACGCGGGACTTTGTACGAGGAACAAGTGCAGGTCACAGAGTGATAAGAATGGGTCAACATATCACAACCTAACCCCCTCCCCCCCCCCCCACATTAAAGAGGCTGTTAAAGTATAAGCTATCCCCCCCCACATACACACTAAAGCGTAAGTTAACGTATTATAACCCCCCTCCACTAAACCAACCACACACACACACCCACACATACACACACACACTAATGTGTAAGTTAACGTATCACATCCTTAACACCAAACACCCCCTCCACACACACACACACACACACTAAAGCGTAAGTATATGTATCACAAACCCCCTTCCACCAAACACCCCCCCCCACACACACACACATACACTAAAGCGAAAGTTAACGTATCCAAACCCCCAAACACACACATACACACACACACACACACACACACTAAAGCGTAAGGCCTGAGGTGGTTGCCCTAGTCGCCAACCTCCGAGGTCTCCATTGGTCAGTGTTTACTGCCCAGAGCCGAGGCACACTGTACTTTTCGGCCTAGCATTAGTCCAGCATCTAACTACGCACCATCTCAAATTCACCTCGTGACGTCTCGATGACGTGGCCTACAGGAGCGTAGTTTTAAAAAAAACAACACATTATGCCCCCCTTTCTACAAGATTACCAGTACGTCATCTCAACACCAGTCCACGTCTGCCAATTCCATAAACAGTTCGGTTCTGTCGTAAAACTCAAATCAAGACAAACACACGCCTTCGTTTGACCGTTGCCATTCTCAGGTGGGTCGTTAATGGTGAGCCACATGCTCGTACTCGGTTTGTCCAGGTAGTTTCTGTTCACAAACACATTTTTAAAAATATTTCTACTCACCTTCAGACCGTCCATCGCCCCTCCTTCCCTAGGAGAGTTTTTGGAATATTTCAAGGTTGAAATAACACTCAGGGATTAACCCACTTACTGGTAACAGGTAAAAGGTGGACGCGGGGGGGGGGAGTTAACACCTGTCTCGTGTCCACTTATGATGGAATATTTTAAAACTGCATGTGGCAAGGTAACAAGAGGAGAATATTTTGAAAACTTTGTACACTCACACACATACAATCAAACATACACACACACAAACACACACCAAATCACACACACACACACACACACAAACACACACAAACACACACTTAATCACACACACAAACACACAGACACAGACACGCAGATACACATACACACGCACACAAACACACAAAAGTACGTGCAAACATAAAACACACACAAAAACACAAACACACATACACACAAACTTACACGCGCACACACAAACACACACAGACACGCGCGCACACACACACACACACACACACATATAAACACATACAAACACACACGCAAACACAAAAGGCTGCTTGTTGAATTGATCTGTTTCTATACCTCGTCCACGGCAGATCTGTTGTTATAGACGAACAAAGTAGGACCCCCCCCCGCCCCACCCCACCCCCCCATCCCCAGCAAAAATGTCCCTTTCAAGTATTAATTATTTTATAATCTGTTGCTAAGAGAACCCCGGCAGATATCTTTGCAGAGGGGCTCCGTAACTTCTTTGAAAGTCTCTGCCTTAGGCCCTGTTGATACCTAATAAGTACGGTGCTGGTGGTCCACAGAATGAATGTTTAGCAACGACCTAATTAAAGATCTCCGAGACCAAAAACAAACAAATGACGCTAAAAAAAAGTTGTTTAGGTTAAGTTGCCATGAGCTATAGAGTGTTAATCTGATTCGAATCCAGGCTTCAAGCAAGAGCAGTGTTGATTGTGAAGTCAAAAACAAGGCAACCATTGATCCCATGTCACAGTTCCAGTTCTGTTCTGTCATAAAACTCAAATCAAGACAAACACACCCCTTTGTTTGACCGTTCCGAAGTCAAAAACAAGGCAACAAAGAGATTTATCATCAGTTCAAAATGATGTTGAATAAACAACAACAAAAAATTAAATTCCTTGGTTTTTGAGGTCTGTCTGTGGTCCCTGATTTAGAAAAAAATAATATAAATAAAAAATAAATCACTGTATTTAGTTGTTATATTGAGAGTACAAAATTTCAAGAAATGGAGCGATCTGACCTGTTTCTGAAGAAATAATCTCTAACAATCAGGCCATCAATGTAAACAGTGTCCATTAGTTTATATATTTCAGGAAAGCCCCCCCCCCCCCAACCACATATGTCTCAGCCAAGGCCACACCGCACACTTTTATTTTTGTTTAAAACCAACCGACATTCCAACATTGCTAACAATCAACAGTAGAATACTTTATCTTTTAACGTGTTTTTAAAAGTTCATTTTTTGTTTCTTTATATAAAAAAAATAAAATCTCTCAACAAAAAATAACCACTGGAAAGAACAAACGAAAGAATTTCTATTTTCTCTTCAACTTTACTTTCATTTTTGTTCCCTATTCCTTTGTGTTGTGACAGAGAAATTTCATTAAAGTGACAGCAACATTGTTATCATTTGTCTCATTTTTTTTTTGTGTGTTTTAACTTTAGAGTTATTTCTGTGTTGTTGTTTTGTTCGAATTCAACTTTCAAAACTATGCCCCAGAGGGCAGACAACTGGATCTGGTAAGTTGTGTCCATGCATTGCAATATATGACTGAACTTTCTTTTATTTTGATCGACTGTGTGTTAAAATTAAAACGCTTACAGAACTGGCAATTAAATCAGTGTTGCTCTGTGGGTATAATAGAAACTAGAAATGATATAAATAGGCTTGGAGGAGAACCGGAAAAACAAAATTCGAAACTAAAGTGATGCGTGTACAAGAACAAGCGCGGCCATCTTGGTGTGGGCTGGATTTTTTTTTTTAAAGGTGATTCTGGTCAATGGTCATCCACTTCAGGTCTTTTATAAAATCACGTGATCAATCACGCAGACAAGCACACACGAGTGCAAAGTCACTGAATCATTTAACTCTAAGAGAGATAGAGAGAAAGAGAGTGAATGAGTGAGAGAGATAAGAAAGGAAGGCGAGAGGAGAGAGAGAGCGTGGGGGGGGGGCGAGATAGAGAGAGAGGGAGAGAGAGATGGGGTAGAAGGAGAGAGAGAAAGAGACTAACACAGAATCACGATTGTATCAAAATAAAGTACTGAACATGATCAAATAGAAAGTGTGTGTGGGGATGAAGGGGTTAATGTTGTGATTCTAAGGAAGATTGAAAGAAAAGTTGGGTGTGAAAAACATAGGTCTGTGTACTTGTATGGGCTGAAATACAGAATCAAGTCTGTACTTGTATGGGCTGAAATACAGAATCAAGTCTGTACTTGTATGGGCTGAAATACAGAATCAAGTCTGTACTTGTATGGGCTGAAATACAGAATCAAGTCTGTACTTGTATGGGCTGAAATACAGAATCAAGTCTGTGTACTTGTATGGGCTGACTTTAACTCACTGGACATATCCACACATGTACAACAACGTGAGTAAAGTGTTTATAAACAAATAACTAAACTTTAACTCACTGGACATACCCACACATGTACAACAACGCGAGTAAGGTGTTTATAAACAAACAACTAGACTTTCACTCACTGGACATACCCACACATGTACAACAACGTGAGTAAGGTGTTTATAAACAAACAACTAGACTTTCACTCACTGGACATACCCACACATGTACAACAACAAATATCCCTCTGCTCAATCATCTGTCAACTCACTTTCACTGATTTGATACAGCGTGGTGCTAATAGCTCTTCCTCTTTCATAGCCTGTCTCTCTCTCTCTCTCTCTCTCTCTCTCTCTCTCTGCCCGTTTGTGTCTCTGTCCGTCTGCGGGTCTCGTTCCTAAAACCCAGGGCACCGTATTATTTATACTCCCTTGTTGTGGTCTGTAGTTAGTCACCGAGTGGACAGCTAAGAAAAGTTTCACGAGTGGTCAGCCTTCGGACGATGGACGTTAACAACGCGACCGGGAGAGATCGTTTAGTGACCCAAATAGAAAAAAAAATAAAAACCACCAGAGGTGAAGTATCCTCGCACCGTCTCCCGCCCACATTCACCATCATATCCCACCCACATTTACATATACCACAATCCTCAAGGGAGAAATCTTTCGCCTCCCCCACCCACCCACCCACCGCCCCGCCCTCACTCCCTCTCACATCAACACATAATGACTGGTATCATGCTCCTTCTAAGAGCTTCCATTGAAAACTGTTTAGTCCAACGTTTTTTTTTATCCTTGTACGGAATGTCCCCTATGCCCCCCCCCCAAGTGTGACGTCACTGACAGGAAGTATGGCCCTGCGAATGGGGGGAAGAAGGCGGGGGGGGGGGGAGAACGTGAAGACAAGATTGGAAAAATAAAAAATTAGAAATGTTGCATTTACTTATAGAAAGTAGAGATGTGGAGTCAGAAACAATGAAACAAGAAAAAATAAAACTTAAACAGAAAGACATTATTCTAGATGTAAAGAAATGTCCGTAGTTGGCGTCAAATGGACGGACAGTGTGCCAGATAAACGACAACAGGGTGACACATGGGGGGGGGGAATATATATATATCAATACATTTCATCACTGAGTAAATGTGTGTGTGTATATATGTGTGTGTTTGTATGTATGTGTGTGACTAAGTGGCAGTGCGTGTTTGTGAGTATGTTTGTGAGTGATTATGTCAGTGTGTGTGTGTGTTATTGTGTCTGAGCATGCATATGTGTCTGTGTTCATACCACTAGGTGGTGTATCTGTGTGCATGTGTTTTTGTATACATATGCATATGTGGTGTGATTATGTCGGTTTGTGTGTGTGTGTATATATATATATATATATATATATATATATATATATATATATATATATGAAATATATATGTCTGTGTGTTTGTATGTATCTGTGTGCATGTGTGTTTCTAATATGCATATGCATATGTGGTGTGATTATGTCGGTTTTCGTGTGTGTATATATTTATATATATGTCTGTGTGTTTGTATGAAAGACCATATGTGTTTGCGATTATGTGTGTGCGTGTGTGTGTGCGCAAAGCATTTTTTTTTAGAATGTTGACTTGCGACTTTTTTTTTGTTAATCATAAAAAAAAAAATTCTAAGTTTCATTTTAAATTAGCCAGGTGTCGCCCATTGTCTGAATTTCAAAGCTCACTTGAGCTGGGCGACACACTTTCTGAATGGGCGACACATTTTTGTTTGTCTCCCAGTTACTATTGTTAAAAGAATGCAATGTGTTCGTACACCTGCGATTTCCAACCTAGAATTTTAGTTTCATGCGAAACAAATGATAAATACCTTTTTTTTTTTTAAAAAAAAATATTCTGTATATAGTCTCTGTTTTTTTTACTGAAACGGTAGTAAACTTACTATCAGTGAAACTGGCACACAATTAGTCTCTGTACGTATGTGCCGACTGAAGCAGTAGTAGCACGTACATAAGCAAGATTAAAAAAAAAACAATTTCGGCCCGAGGGCCTAGATCAGCCTTCCAGGCTGTTGAATCAGGCCTAACGCCACGTTCCATCATATCAACGACGTCCATATTGGATTTGTAATTATTTCATGCTCCATCATTCGTGATCAGGTCCACAGAACATATTTTATACACAATGGGCATCACTATTTGCTTTGTAGGATTCCTCTAACATTGCCTACACACTGCCGCCATTGCTGTTATTAGCTTTCTAAAAGTGTAGCACATGGGTATTGATGTCCATCGAAGTCACAAATAAACAATAATTGCGGCGATCAGAAAAGACGATAAAATTGAAGGTGCGCATTCTGTATAATTTATATTCTTTGGTTCGGCCCTTCAATAAAATTTAAAAAACATAGTGTCGCTCGCGGTTCAAATCATTTAACCACCCCTGATAACAGCGGAACAACAGTCATACGATTTTTTTTCTTTATTTGCACTAGATAAAGTAGTAAAATGTACGTAACTGAAATACATTTTCGATTGTGTCTGTATAGCCCGGAACACTTTTTGTATAGCCCGGAACACTGCCTGTATAGCCCGGAACAATGTATGTATATCCCGGAACAATGTATGTATAGCCCGGAACACTGTCTGTATACCCCTTACCACTGTCTGTATAGCCCGGAACACTGTATAGCCCGGAACACTGTCTGTTCAGTCCGGACCACTGTCTGTATAGCCCGGAACACTGTCTGTATAGCCCGGCACAAAGCTTTCTATACACCCGGAAGGAATTACGTTCTTGACATGCTGTCGTGCAGAGTTTGGCAAGGCACTGAGTCAAGTTGACACAATCAAACTGTCAAAAATGTTTCGCAAGGCCAGACAAGGGTCAGCAGCCCTCATCAGACAACTTCCCATCGAGGCCTAGCCGGATGTCAAACAGAATGGAATAAAAAAAAATGAGCTCATGACTCGAAAGAAACATCAGATGAAGCTGAAATTATTTGCCATTCAAACTGGTTTATTTTTTTTTTTTGCTACAGATTTTCTCTCTCTCTCTCTTTCTTTCCATGTCTCTCCCTCTTACTCTCCCTCTATTTCTTTCTCTTTCTTTCATGCCTTCTTTCTTTTTTCTTCCTCTCTCTCTCTCTCTCTCTTTCTCTCTCCGTCTCTCTCTCTCCCTTCTCCATGTCTATATTCCTCGCTCTATAACCTTTCTCCTTCCACACTCTCCGTCTCTCATTTCTCTCTCTCTCTCTCTCTCCGTCTTTCTCTGTCTCTCTCTCCGTCTCTTTCTGTCTCTCTCTCTCTCCGTCTCTCTCTGTCTCTATCTATGTCTCTCTCTCTCTCCGTCTGTCTCTGTCTCTCTCCGTCTGTCTCTCTCTCTCTCTCTCTGTCTCTCTCTCCGTCTCTCTCTCTCTCTCTCCCTTCTCCATGTCTAAATTCCTCTCTCCTTTATAACCTTTCTCTTTCCACACTCTCCGTCCCTCTCTCACTCGCTGAATTGAGTTGTTTTTTTTTAATATATTTTCTCTCCATCCTCAACTATTGCTAGCCACCGCCCCATTTCTTCCCTCCCCCCCCCTTCCCTCCTTCAGTTTTGTCTCCTGTTGTTTCTAGCTCACAGTTGGATGTGGCTAATTCTGTCACAAGACATTTTGTTGTTGTTTACATCGAGTCAGTCGATGTAACATACCACTAGCTAATGACTTGGATCAGCTCGATTTGTGTTTTCAAAGGTCAGGAGGGGAAGGTGGGTAACTCTATCGGATAGTGAAAGTAGGCCGTCGCCCAGAGTCATTCCCCTTGCTCCGAGCCTAATGGATCCCTTCATGTTCCTATTCCTATTTATTTTCATTTGATGCTTTTAGGAGGCCAAAAATTTGAAGTGGAAATGTTTCGGAATATATACCAAAACAAAAAAAAAATGCCACCAAATATTTAAGATGACACAGTGTCTATGCACTTTACTCCAGGTCTGAAACGGACATGGAGGTCAAGGTTCTCAAAGATCTGTTTATCTTTCTCCCAGGGATGGTTCAAATAAAGGAAATGGCCAACTGTTTGAAAGACCTTAGCACTTTAAGTCCCTGGATCAAAATATATTTTAGCGGCTGCAACACACCAGCCAGCTAACTTCTGTCTAAAGAGAAAAAAAAAATAACTGAATTGTCATCAAAAACATGAATTGGATGTACCTTTTACCAATGAACTATCTTATCGTCCTCCTCAGTATATTGAGAAGAACAAAACTAGACAAGCTGAAAACAAGAACATAACAGCCAAACTATCACGGAGAGATAACATAAACAAAAACATAACAACCAAGCTATTACGGAGAGATAATATAAGCAAAACCATAACAACCAAACTATGACGAGGAGATAACATAAACAATACCATAACAACCAGGCTATCACGGAGAGATAATATAAACAAAACCATAACAACCAAACTATGACGGAGAGATAACATAAACAATACCATAACAACCAAGCAATCACGGAGAGATAATATATGCAAAACCATAACAACCAAACTATCACGGAGAGATAATATAAGCAAAACCATAACAACCAAACTATGACGGAGAGATAACATAAACGATACCATAACAACCAGGCTAACAAGCAAAGATAACATAAACTGATCTCAAATAATGTTTAAATAACATTGTTTACAGGATCTAACACCTACAAATTGCATGCAGTGTGAAACACAGGTTAGAACTTCCTTGTTTCACCAAAAAAAATTAATTTGTCAAATATATCAGTAATGTGTTCTATGTCACTTTAGAATTCATTCAATTGTGTCGCAATTTTTTTTTTTTTTTTTGCTTTCCAGGAATTTCAACACCGAGTCAAAAAAGCACATAAAATCGATTTAAACATGCACCTTTAGATAACCAACAGTACTTCTGTGTGAAGTAGTTAACGATGATAGTCTTCATCATTTTCCAAACAAAGTTGAGCAAATAATGTATCACGTACGACATTCCTTTCGATTTTATCAACTGCTTTAAAGACATAATCTATTGATCCATGCAAACGTTTAATAAGATTTTTTGCAATGAATGACACAATGCACTTAAAATACATTTTTACAGCTTGTTTTAAGTAAGCCAGAAAGCCTTGGTATCTTCCAACCATGGCCAAAGCACCGTCAGTAGTAACAGAAATGATATTAGTAAATGGCATAGCTTCTACATTGAAAAATCTCTTTCATTCAGTAAATAACGTTTCGTCTTTTGTATCGGTTTCCAAACATTAATCAATTAACAATTCTTGAAAAAAAAAATTCTTCTATTAGAAATCTTACATAAGCCAAAAGTAAAACTTCGTTTCCTGGTAAAGTGGACTCTCAAGCTGTATAGAAAATTCAGATAATTTTTAAGTAATCAAATAAAGAATTTTCAACGGACAGAGGCATTTCGTCAATCCTTCTTTGTACTGGATTATTAATCAGTGGAATTCTTTTTTTACAATGTCGAAAGCTTGACTTGTTTTGTGCAACACGCCTCAATCACTGAGTTAGACGATCACATGTAATACTAATCCAAAAAAATCATTTATTGGAACAAGTTATAACTCAATATTAAATGTAACACTATACCAAGTAATTGTATTTGAGTTTAACTAGCGAGAATTCTAGAAAAGTCCTTTTATTATCATATAAAAGTGCCCTTAGCCCAAACGGGACATCGTAGCAGATGAAGTGTAGAATTCATCTGTTTCTATAACCTCGGCATATGAAGGGATTGTGTGGTTAGATAAACGCCCAGCCGCCTTTACTTCCCACAACTTAAGTCAGGTACCCATTTAAAGCTGGGTGGACTTATGGGACGACTTTGAAACAAATTTCCCCTGGGAAAAATTTCCCATGGTTTTCTCCACCGAGGATTGAATCCAGGACTCTCAGGTCAACAGTCGAGTCTCTACACCACTCGGCCATCCGTCCCACCTTTATTATTATGTAAATTTGTTTTTTTTTTTGGAGGGCTTTAAGGTGGGGGGGGATAGAATATACCGTACACTAAAAATTTATAAAGCAAATCTATATATAAAAAAACCCAGCATAATAAAAACAATGAATCAAAATACTCACCTCTCGCATGCCCGCACCAACCAGCCTGCTATAATCCACAAGCTCAGCATAAACACTAACAGCACGGTGCCCGGGCATATGGTCATTAGCGTCTTCAGGACGAACTTCGTGTCGAAGTGAATCCTGTTCAGGGCGCCGATGCTGCGCGACGAGGCGTCCGTGAACAGCTTGCTGTGCAGCAGCATGACCCGGCAGATGAGGTACAACCTCAGGAACATGGGCACCGACAGGATGATGTCCACGGACACCTCGGATTTGAACCGCTGGCCGGACTCGGCCAGCGTGCCGGTCCATATGAACGTCACGTCCCCCGGGATGGGGTGGACGGCGCAGATGAAAAACTCCACCAGAAGCTGAAGAGCTCTTCGCCATGAGATGGCTATTCTCCAGTCCTCTACACAATTGTCAATGGCAAATAACTGAAAGGGGAAAAGATATGAAAAAAAAAAGTTGTTTGAATAGGAAATTGTTTCCTGGCAAGCACGCACACAATTGTTGTTGTTATTCCAAATTTTAATAAAAAGAAA
Organism: Bulinus truncatus; assembly: GCA_021962125.1. Lineage (NCBI taxonomy): Eukaryota > Metazoa > Mollusca > Gastropoda > Planorbidae > Bulinus > Bulinus truncatus. Next base: position 2,175,296 of record JAGDYQ010000101.1, read on the forward strand.
AATAATTGTTTGTATCGTTGTGTTGGAAAAACAAATATTTAAAGAAACTTTTAATAAATGGTTTTTCTTTTTTTTTTTTTTAGATTAATGGTGAATCATTTTTTTTTTAAATTATTGACTATTTGATTCGAGTCTTTAATGATGGTGATATAACAATTCAAATAGATAAAAAAGTGCCTGGCTTATATTCAACATTGATCTATTTTTAGATCTTTACGTTATTTTTTTATCCTATTTTTTTTTTGGTCTTTGTTAAAAATTATGAATGAACTAGTTGAATTTCATTTAAAAAATATGATACAATAACAACTTGTGCCAACATTTTATCAAACATTGTTTCATTTATATTTAAAAAAAAACATGAATAATGTTCATCATTATCTTATATATTTACATATATTGTAGGGTATTGGGTTAAAAAAAACACACCAATATCTTATATAGTCATATAAATTGTAGGGTATTGGGTAAGTGATATTTTTTGCCTGAAATACCTATGAACAAAAAAAAAGTGGTATTATCCAATGGTGGATGCACCCAAATCTTATTTCAGAGATTTCATTATTTCCATGAATTATTTAATTATTTAGCTTTGCAGTCTATTGTTACAATCACCTTGGTCAGTGACTGTTTATCCATGTGACGTCATCGACTCCTACCCCCCCCCTCCTCTCGGACCTCCTTATATGCCTGATTGGTCCCATTGCATTTTTACAGTTTGCATTTAAAATTAATATTATCACAGCCGAGTTTTGAAACAATATTATAATCTTTAAGCTAATTCGTGTTGTACAGTTTTCAAAATTAACAAAACATGCTCAATAAAAGATAAAATAATAGTAGCATATAACTTTTAAAATAAGTCAATCGAAACAGCAGTGCTATTTTAAAAAAAAAGAAAAAACATTATTTGATTTATATGCAAATGATAAAAATTGTATGCATGTGTCTTTGCACAACTCTACTGAAATGAGAAGAGGTAAGTTTTGGACCAATCAAAACAATGCTATGGGCATGATATTTGTACAACTATTGGCCAATCAGATTTTTTCATGCTTATGAAACTTTTTAAATGTGAAAAAAAAAACAGAAACGACACGGCATTTTTTTTTGTTTTTGTTTGTTTGTATAAAAATAAAATGAACTTATTGTGATCTTAAAATATATTTATTAATTTAAATAAATTACTTTAGTATTCATACGTTCACATTAAATAGAGTCCGGCACAACGAAAGAGCAACCCGTACCAGTAGCATGTTCATTAAGTGGGGAGAAAGGGGGGAGGGGGTGTTCGTTGTGCGAAATACGACTTCCCACCAGCCCCGTAGCGTGAAAATTCTACAGCAGGGGGGCCAGGCATTCTACAGCAGGGGCCAGGCAATAGCAGGGGGGCAGGTAATACATTTTACTAAGTAGAGCAAACAAGCAGAGGGGGCCAGACAAACCGCAGGGGCCCCCCGCACGCTACGGGCCTGCTTCCCAAAGACTTCTAGTGGTAAACATCACATCTCATCCGTTTCATCCTGCTACCCAAACAAGAAAAAAAAATGAAAAAAAAAATAGAATGGACAGAATTTTGACTGAGGAAGTAAAAATCAAAACAAAACACTCGCCAAGGCAGGGATTGATGCGAGCGCTGATAGAGTTAGGTGAGGTAGAGAATAAGTAAGACACACTCATAAACACCTTTGTAGTATTTGAACACACACACACACACTATGAGTGAGCATGTTGTAGTTGTCAGGGTCAAGGCTGGACAATATGTTTCATTACCGGATGTACCAGCTAGAATCGGCCATCACACTGGCACTTCCCTTCCTATGACCTATTTTATTTGGGAATCACACTTCGCATAAACAGGGAGGCAAAAAAACAAACAAAACAGACAAACGGCTGTTTTACTCACGAATAAGTTTTCCTGCAACAAAAAGACCATTTGTAACCACCAGTGTAGACATAAACATAAAAAAAACACATAAAAATTACTCTAAATAGATGAAAATACACACGCAATAAGGTTTGTCTTTATTTGTTACTCATCTGTCTGAATTCAGTCATTTTGTTAAACGTAAAGCCTGATATATATTTTTGTACGTGGAGTGAGGGGGTTTGTTATGTGAACAGAATCAGTTGTGGGAATTACGTGCAGTCATGGAGACGTTCGTTATCCGGGGTGATCCTTAATTGGTGTGTATGGTAAATGTGTATGGTAAATGTGTATGGTTAATCTGTATGGTAAATATGTATGGTAAATGTGTATGGCAAATGTTTAAGCAAGTTCAGTGCAGGGGTTAATTAGAGTGTTTGGGAATTAACGTCATTAATTCGTGCTGTCTTTTAGTGGTCACGTTTCGATAACTGATCGGTCACAAGAGGCAGAAGTTCAACTTTTAGCGCCACCTAACGTGAGGTTACATACATGCTGTTAACTCTGCGGTAACCTCACTTCTTGATGTCATGTCATTGATTCTTGTCTGACAGACGCTAAAACTCACCAAAAAGTTAGCTGTGATCTCATTAATACTTATGGGGTAGAGGCTATTATAAAATCTTGCTGTAATTTCATGAACAATTATGGGGCAGAGGCTATAACAACCAGTTTGGCGACGTGTCATTAGCATTCATCTCACAGTTGTTAAGTCATTAACTATTGTCAAAAAAAAAAAAACAACGCTTAACCAACCACTCAGTTTTTTCCGCTAATCATGCCATTTACCCTTAGCTAAACCCATGACATACAAAATGCCGAGACAGAATTGCGGTGACCTATTTTTCTCAAATAAAAAATACAAAAACATCAGACTTCAAAATGAAAAAAAAAAAACGTTGCTGGTTAAAATAATTGCTGGAGACGAAAATTGCATTCATTCCTTACAAAAAAAATTAATTGATTATGGTACCAAAAGTTATCTTGATATAATGTGAGGTAAATAAATCTAGCGTGTTGTGTGTGTGTGACACGTGAAACATTCAAGTGGCCTGTCGTAGTGCTTCTCATCCATTGTCTTTGTGAAAAAAAAAAACTAGGAAAAATAATTAAAAAGTTGCATCATAAAGTTAGTAAATAGATAACGAAATAAATAATATATAAGTACGTCATCGTCTTCTGCTCGTAGTTCCGCCGCGTCTTGCTGTTGACAGAAATAATGACATTTATTACATGATGATTGACATTGGTTCTATGATAAATGACATTTATTACATGATGATTGAAATTGGTTATATGATAAATGACATTTATTATATAATAATTGACATTGGTTCTATGATAAATGACATTTCATATTATGAGGTCTACCATTGGTATATATTACATGTCAACACCAGCCCGCCGTGTCAAATACATGAACCCAATGTGGCCCGCGACTAAAAAAATTTGCCCACCCCTGGGTTAGAATGATTATCGTATTTATCTGCCTATAAGTGGTGGTAGATGGGCTGTGGCTGTGCTTACTGAAGGAATAGGTCTACAGATACATTGTTTGTTTTTTTTACTCTACTAAAGTACACATTTGCCCTGTTGAAACACACACACTTACACACACACAAACACAAACAAACACACACACACAAACAAACACACAAACACACTTACATACTTACACACATCACACTTACACACACACACACACTTACACACACACACACACACAAACATACTTATACACATCACACTTACACACACACACTTATACACACACACTTACACACACACACACACTTACACACACATACATACTTACACATACTTACACACATCACACTTACACACACACACACACTTACACACATCACACTTACACACACACAATTACACACACACACAATTACACACACACACGTACACACATTACAATTACACACACACACTTACACACACACCTACACACATCACACTTACACACACACTTACACACACACACTTACACACACAAACATACTTACACACATCACACTCACACACACACACTTACACACACACACTTACACACACACACTTACACATACACACACTTACACACACACCTACACACACACACTTACACACACACACACTTACACATACACACACTTACACACACACCTACACACACACACACTTACACACACATACTTACACACACACAGTTACAAAAACACACAACCCCTGTCAATATCGTGTGTCCAGCATGAAATAAAATATGTCAACCCGGCAAAGGTCATTAGAAATGTTTCATGAAATATGACCTGCAACGACCGTCCCCTGGAGGTCTGGACACAAAATGTCAGGACACACCCTCAACACACCCACACATATGATGTTGTTTTTGTTCATGGTGTTGTTGTTGTTGCTGTTGTTGTTGTGGCCGTGGTGATCGTCCTGTAAACATTTCCGCTGCTGTTGTAGCAGGTTTTCTGTAGTCGGGGGATTGTTTGTGAAAAGGGGGGATAAGGGTTGGGGTGAGGAGGAGGGGAAGGGGGGGGTCTGACAACATTCATTGTTCAAAAGTTCATTTTGAAATAATACGTTCATTGAACTATTTACATACTAAACCACTGGTAGCGGCCTAGTGCGGCTGTCAAAAGTCGAATCCGATTTTTTTTTTCTATTATTTCATTTTGTCTATGGTGTGACTTATTTTATTATGACATTTAACTGTGTGAGAAGTCAGCTCACATAGAGACCTCATTGGTCTCCTGTGTGACCCACTTATGTGTTGGTATACATTATATTACTTGTTTGTGATGTTACCATAGAGAAAACATTCGCCTTGAGATCACCATGTCTTCTGTAGACTTACCGAATTCATTAAATGATTGTAATGTGTGCGAAAACAGTGAAAAGTTGAATTCATTTTAAAATTTAAAAAAAAAAGGGCACCACAAGATGCTAACATACCTGACTACGCGAATACTAATACTGGGCGATTCTAATACTGGGCGATTTAAATACTGGCCGATTTAAATACTGGGCGCTTCTAATACTGGGCGATTTAAAGACTGGCCGATTTAAATACTGGGCGCTTCTAATACTGGGCGATTTACATACTGGTCGCTTCTAATACTGGCCGATATAAATTACTGGGCGAGTTAAATAGGAGGCGATTTAAATACTGGGCGCTTTAAATACCGGGCGCTTCTAATACTGGGCGATTTAAATACTGGGCGATTTAAATACTGGCCGATTTAAATACTGGGCGCTTTAAATACTGGGCGCTTCTAATACTGGGCGATTCTAATACTGGGCGATTTAAATACCGGGCGCTTTAAATACTGGGCCCTTCTAATACTGGGCGCTTCTAATGCTAGGCCCTTCTAATAATGGGCCCTTCTAATACTGGGCCCTTCTAATACTTGGCGCTTCTAATACTGGGCCCTTCTAATACTGGGCGCTTCTAATGCTGGGCCCTTCTAATACTGGGCCCTTCTAATACTGAGCGCTTCTATTACTGGGCGCCACGACCCGGAAACACAATCAAGGGCTCTGAGACCACGTATTAATGAACATGTTGCCATTTATTAAAATAAACTCACTGATGTAGTTGCTATATTTTATTCTATTGCAGACTTTATAAAATCAACAGATTCAGGAACCAGCCATAATAAAACTCTTGACAGAAGAGCGTCAGAGAGCAAATAGTGTCTTTTTCTCTTTATTCATTTTACGATTGGCAGATTACCGGTGACCGCATTTTTACTTTTTTTTTTAGTTTGTTACTTTTAAATATGACTTTCAGCTCATGTACTCAGTGTCGTAACAAGTGAGGGGCAGATTGGGGGGGGGGGGGGGTTCGTCCGGGCGGCACTTAATTGATCATACAAAAATTATAGAGCGCCAGATTGTATGAATAAAGTGAGAAATTTATAACATTAAATGTATAGACTTTGTATGTCTTTAAATTCTTTTCATTTTTAATATTAATTAATCCATATAATTGCTTACATTTTTTTTTCAGTAAATATAGTGTCTATAGATTTAGTACTCTTCAGAGAATCAGTAAATTATTACCAAATCCCCTTAAACTCCCCCTCCCTCATTGAGTCGTGTACTTTGATGTCCCTAGGCAGGGGCTTTCAGAAATTCTTTTCTGGGTGGGGCCTTTGGCAAAAATTATCTGCCAGTGCCATCTTAGCTTCATATTTAAAAAGAATTACTGCTCGAGGAGGTCACGTCTGCACAAAAAAAGGAGGTCAAAGTCTGATTCTAAATTTTAGTTTTACTGTTCTTTTATATACATTTTAGTATAATTTAAAGTTTTTTTTTTTAAATATTTCTACTACTGGTCTCAGAGTCATCGTGTCCGTACTTTGGGTCTATAGGCCACACTACTATACTATGGACTCACAGATCTATATATATATAAACAAATATATCTGGTGTTGGACTTAGCTATTGATTATATTATACCAAGTGCCGTCCTCAATGTGTGCTGAAATCAGAATTTCCTTGGTAGGACTTCTGAGAATGTTTTGTTTCGTTTATTTATTCCTTACAGTCTTAAAGTCTTTGTTACGATGGTGGTGTTATATTTGACTGTGTATAAACAATAGTCGTATGTACTACACAAGGATACCAATGTTACACTGACCTGAATCTCTAAGGCGTGGTAGGCTAGTATCAGGCCTAACAATACTACTGTTGAGATGCTGATCAAGGACTTTAATGCGATGGAGTAAAAGTCTGACTGTAAATAAAGAGAAGAGAAAAAAAAAGAAACAATTAGCCTTTAGCAATTTTTTTTTCATATACATAAATAAATTCACGGTATACACACACGCCCCAGGCTTAAACTTCAAGAGATGTTTGGGAGCCCAAAGCAGAGACGTAAAGATGTTTAGGGCCCAAGGCAGAAACCTTAAGAGATCTTTGGGGACCAAGGCAATTGCGTAAAGATGTTTGGAGACCCAAGGCAGAGACGTAAAGATGTTTGGGGGCCCAAGGCAATGACGTAAAAATCTTTGGAGGCCAAGGCAATGGCGTAAAGATGTTTGGTGGCCCAAGGCAATGAAAGATGTTTGGGGGCCCAAGGCAGAGACGTTAAGAGATGTTTGGGGGCCCAAGGCAGACTTCAAGAGATGTTTAATGGCCCTAGCTTGCGAACAAGAAATATTTGGTACCCAATGTGCAAGTGAGAGTACGAGTACTACAAAAATATTAAAACAAGTACCAAGTAACCCATCTCTGCAAGACAATGCATATATATATATATATATATATATATATATATATATATATACAGTCGATTCCGCTTAATTGGGACACATCAGGACCGAGGCTTTTTGTCCCAATTAAGCGGATGTCCCAATTAAAAATACAAATTTACTATTGGCTTCTTGGTTTGGTTTCTTTGAGATTTGTCCCAAATAAGCGGCTGTCCCAACTAAGCGGTGTCCCAATTAAGCGGAATCCACTGTATATATATATATACGTTTGTTTATTTATTTAATGTACTTCTAATGTTCCATCTAAATGTAATCCATACAAAAATGAAATCAGAGCAGACCTCAGGTAAGTATTGATGTGTAGATAATTTTTACACGAGCTCATCTAACGGTTTTATATTCCAAAACATCTCTGGAGTAATAGTGTACCATTTCCAACGTTATGATTAACAAGCATATCATCCCAGGGTTTGTAGTGGTGAATCCGATCAAATGTTTTGATAAGTAGTAGCCCAGATTTGTTCTGTTACATCAAATCTCATAGTTGGCAGTATTGCAAAATATAAAAAAAAAATGGTATATCTTATGTCATAGTTTTGAATATTATTGGTATGCTAGCTGTACCCTGCAAAAACTTGTTTATAGAGTTATATCCGCTTAGGCTTGATCAGTAGGCTAGGTTATTTTTGGTTTAGGGCAGATCCGATTTATTCATGAATGTATTTCAAACTGGAATACTGTTGTATTAATTCTTTACTTTCGATTTAACGCAGAACCCAAATCGCTTATATATATATATTATTATTATTTTAATGGTGGCTCTTAGTTAAGTTTAGTGTGGCTCCATATTAAAATGTTGTTAGGTTTTTCTTCTATTATTTCATGATAGATTAAGAGAATGCTGAGCCCGCTTATATGATTGTCCCCTTCACATGAGCGGACTTATGTCTGTTCAGGCCCCGGTGCAGGAGAAAATGTTGTGCCCTTATTAAAAAATTAGAGACATATCGAATAGTTTAAATTGGGTTCTCGCGGGGGGAGGAGCCTCTAAGTATTCGGAGGCGCCGGGACGCGGGCCAGGTGCACCCGTCTTTAAGTCCGCCTCTGACTGTTTATACAAATAGAATGCAGCTCATATCGATCTGATGCTCGGGAACTATTAAAGTTTGAAAAAAAATCTGGCAGCGTGATTTATAATTGTAATTTCAAATGTGTCCAACAGAAGAGGAGATTATCGAAGTCTTTTGTTCTTTTTTTTTAAATCATAAAAGAAACGTTCATTTGTTTCATCAATATACAAAAAAAAAATGCAATTAAAATAAGAAATATATATCAATATGGCTGTAATTATGTCCATGGAAACATAACTGAAGCTCTTAATGCACTTTAGAAATAGGCACAACGAATGAGACAAAGGCAGACAACAGGTGTATGACTGAGACAAAGGCAGACAACGGATGTATGACTGAGACAAAGGCAGACAACGGATGTATGACTGAGACAAAGGCAGACAACGGATGTATAACTGAGACAAAGGCAGACAACGGGTGTATGACTGAGACAAAGGCAGACAACGAGTGTATGACTGAGACAAAGGCAGACAACGGGTGTATGACTGAGACAAAGGCAGACAACGGGTGTATGACTGAGACAAAGGCAGACAACGGATGTATGACTGAGACAAAGGCAGACAACGGATGTATAACTGAGACAAAGGCAGACAACGGATGTATAACTGAGACAAAGGCAGACAACGGGTGTATGACTGAGACAAAGGCAGACAACGGGTGTATGACTGAGACAAAGGCAGACAACGGATGTATGACTGAGACAAAGGCAGACAACGGATGTATAACTGAGACAAAGGCAGACAACGGATGTATAACTGAGACAAAGGCAGACAACGGATGTATAACTGAGACAAAGGCAGACAACGGGTGTATGACTGAGACAAAGGCAGACAACGGGTGTATGACTGAGACAAAGGCAGACAACGGGTGTATGACTGAGACAAAGGCAGACAACGGGTGTATGACTGAGACAAAGGCAGACAACGGATGTATGACTGAGACAAAGGCAGACAACGGATGTATAACTGAGACAAAGGCAGACAACGGATGTATAACTGAGACAAAGGCAGACAACGGATGTATAACTGAGACAAAGGCAGACAACGGGTGTATGACTGAGACAAAGGCAGACAACGGGTGTATGACTGAGACAAAGGCAGACAACGGATGTATAACTGAGACAAAGGCAGACAACGGCTGTATAACAACAAATGTGTCCCGGCATAAACAATGTAAACAAACAAACACAGGAATTATCATTAATATGATCTTTGTCCAAACCCGCAGCCGATGATATCTAACGACTGAATAAACGCATTCTGTCATCATTCCAACCTACCCACCCCCTGCACACACGCACGCACGCGTACTCACACGCACGCACGCTCTCACATACACACGCACACACACTAATGATAGCACACGACACACAGACGCACAGCGCTCCTGTATTCTCTGCGGAGATGTTCTATAAATAGTTCACGTCGGTGTGTCAATCACTTGGCACACAGTTGAAAGAGGAAAGGGGGGGGGGGGAGTTCAAAGGTCGCGTCGTTAGCTGATTGCGGTGGGGAGGGATGGGGGCGTGGCGCCGATGAAAGGGTCACACGCTCCCTCGACTAAATCTGTTTGGAGGAATAACAATTGTTCTCTCTGAACTTTGGAGTAATGATCAACACACACACACACCCATACGTACGTACAACACACACATACTCACCTTGTCTCCCTCTAGACTCACTCACGCAACCGCGTTGGCATATATCTCTCACAATATCTCTATGGGCATACTGCTCTTTGTCGCATTTGGAACACCCCCCCCTACCTCCACCCCTTCGGTAAATCCTCTTCGATTAACAATGGTGCGGCAAAAAAAATTGGGGAAGCTGCTCTCATATTAGACGCACACATATTAGAGAGTTTCACGTGCTGTTGACCAATACTGCACATAACTGACCGATCGCCTCGTACATCCCCTTTGTGCAGGTCACAAACCAATGAATGGGTCACGAACTAAATTTAAGTGGGTCGTCAAAAAAAAATGTTAATATATCTAATCAAGAATACAGCTGATTGCAATTACAATTTACTATGTCTAAGAATCTCATCGTTGAATTTCTGCATTCAAACTACGCGCGTGAGTATAATTCGTAAATTGCAATAACATATACACTGACTCCCAGAGAGTTAGCTTTAAACCTGCAAAACTCACGCGATCAGTATACAGAAATATATACTCTATTTATTTATAGGGCGCATAGGGCCACATAATCTTAATATCGGCTGTGTATGTGTATAGTGAGCAGCTAATTCAAGCCCCTGATATAGCGCAATCGTATGATTCGTCATTTCCTGGGATACGCCGAGGATACGGACTCTTTGAACCCAAAACCAAAATATACCCTTCATTAACACTAGTGTGGCGCAGTTTCCGCAATTTTAGAGTTTCACAATAACAGTCCAAATCTAATACATAATCGGCTAGCCTGGCGCACGTACGAGCGAGCGTGTGTATACCTTCCGCGGTTAAAAATAGACTGGGGGAATTCCAAAATTTTAGTCTCACTCAAGGGGAGTTAACTCTTGCTTGGCTAAAAATAATACTCGCCGGTCCGGGTACCGGGCCTTTGATCTAGTTTACTATAAAAAAAAAAAGATACGCTTTCTAAAACTGTCTCTTACAGTTGATCTAGTTTACTATAAAAAAAAAAAAAGATACGCTTTCTAAAACTGTCTCTTACAGTTGATCTAGTTTACTATAAAAAAAAAAAGATACGCTTTCTAAAACTGTCTCTTACAGTTGATCTAGTTTACTATAAAAAAAAAAAGATACGCTTTCTAAAACTGTCTCTTACAGTTGATCTAGTTTACTATAAAAAAAAAGATACGCTTTCTAAAACTGTCTCTTACATGCAGTTGATCTAGTTTACTATAAAAAAAAAAAGATACGCTTTCTAAAACTGTCTCTTACAGTTGATCTAGTTTACTATAAAAAAAAAGATACGCTTTCTAAAACTGTCTCTTACAGTTGATCTAGTTTACTATAAAAAAAAAAAGATACGCTTTCTAAAACTGTCTCTTACAGTTGATCTAGTTTACTATAAAAAAAAAGATACGCTTTCTAAAACTGTCTCTTACAGTTGATCTAGTTGAGTGAGACAAGCTTTGAAGCGCATATCTATTTCTCGTTACACATTTCAATATTTTAAAAAAAAGAAAGTTATCTCAATGTATGTGTTCAAGTATTGGAAGAAACATGTGCAAGTTGTTTTATGTTTACGTATTTCTGAAACTCGACGTATGTCGTCTACGTTTCATTGCCAATGGGAACTTCAAATTATGATCGAGAGTCACTTGAATTTCCATAAAATGTGTTATGTCAGTTGGATGGGAGTAGAAGGTTGGGGGGGGGGGTAGAAACAGAAAATGTTTTTTGATAAAGCAGGAAAATATTTATAAACTCAAATAAATTTAAAGTAATACATAAATTTAACACAGACACGAGGAATAATAAATGTCTAAGGATTCAAAACGCCTGGCATTAAATGATCGATTTTTTTTTAAATCTTGTAATACATTACATGGCGACGTATCAATGAAATGGCAATACACTAAATATTAATCAATTGGTGCTATTTCTGAGGACTGTTAGAGATGTGCAGATGATCAGGTGTCCCAGTAGTCTCTCAGAGATATTCCCAGTAACACTGCTCAGATCTTATTGCTGTCAACATAAAGAGGTGTAAATAGCGGGTACGTCATCAGTAAAACTCAGAGTACTTATATGCTAGTATGAATGGGAATTCAGAGGAAACATTTCGACGCCCACCTTGGTGTGTAAATCAGTGAGGGTTATCTTGTGTTAAAGTGTGTAAATCAGTGAGGGTTATCATGTGTTTAAGTGTGTAAATCAGTGAGGGTTATCAAGTGTTTAAGTGTGTAAATCAGTGAGGGTTATCTTGTGTTAAAGTGTGTAAATCAGTGAGGGTTACCATGTGTTTAAGTGTGTAAATCAGTGAGGGTTATCAAGTGTTTAAGTGTGTAAATCAGTGAGGGTTATCAAGTGTTTAAGTTTGTAAATCAGTGAGGGTTATCTTGTGTTAAAGTGTGTAAATCAGTGAGGGTTATCAAGTGTTTAAGTTTGTAAATCAGTGAGGGTTATCAAGTGTTTAAGTGTGTAAATCAGTGAGGGCTACCATGTGTTTAAGTGTGTAAATCAGTGAGGGTTACCATGTGTTTAAGTGTGTAAATCAGTGAGGGTTATCAAGGATTTAAGTGTGTAAATCAGTGAGGGTTACCTGTGTTAAAGTGTGTAAATCAGTGAGGGTTACCATGTGTTTAAGTGTGTAAATCAGTGAGGGTTACCATGTGTTTAAGTGTGTAAATCAGTGAGGGTTATCATGTGTTTAAGTGTGTAAATCAGTGAGGGTTATCATGTGTTTAAGTGTGCACATCAGTGAGGGTTACCATGTGTTTAAGTGTGTACATCAGTGAGGGTTACCATGTGTTTAAGTGTGTAAATTAGAGAGGTTACCTTGTGTTTATGTGTGCTTATCAGTAAGGTTACCTTGTGTTTATCTGTGTAAATCAGTGAGGTTACCTTGTGTTTAAGTGTGTAAATCAGTGAGGTTATCTTGTGTTTAAGTGTGTAAATCAGTGAGGGTTACCTTGTGTTTAAGTGTGTAAACCAGTGAGGTTATCTTGTGTTTAAGTGTGTAAATCAGTGAGGGTTACCTTGTGTTTAAGTGTGTAAATCAGTGAGGGTTACCTTGTGTTTAAGTGTCTTGATAAGAGAGGTTTCCTTATGTAAGACAAACGCAAACTGATTTAGAATGACATAATCATCTGCTTTAACTTTACATAGAAATATTTTGTATGTCTGTCTGTCCGTCCGTCCGTCATCACCCTAGATCTCAACAACCATAAGTTCTAGACCCATGATGTATATATCATTTTTGTAGGTCTTGGCCTGCCAAGAAATGACTTTTTCCATTTCGCGATCTGACCTCTCAGGGCTGTAAAAGGGGCCTTAGTACCGTTTTTTACTATATAAGCTATAATAATAAAGGAGCGCTATATCTCAGCAACTATAAGTCCTAGATCCATGATGTATATATCATTTTGTAGGTCTTGGCCTGCCAAGTGTACATCAAAAGTTCATTTCGTGATAGGACCTCTGAGGGCCAGGCTTCAGGGCTCAAGGGGCTTATATATTATATATACACCTTGTACGTTCAATAACCCGTTCATTTGGTGCGAAATACTGCAGCACGTAGTTTCACCAAGATTTATTAAGAAACTCATCAAATGAAATAGTAAGCTTGTGTTCTGAGTTTAATTGAAAGTATCAGAGCTATGCAACAATTGACGGAGTTTTCGGACGATTAAATGACTATAATTTCGAATGTTTTCAATTATGAGTCCTATTTCAGTAACCACAAACCACTTGTAGTTAGATTTAAGAGACAATAATTTTTATTCAAATATAAAGAAACGTCTTTATAATTTTTTTTACAGATATATGCATTACACAATTGAATTTATAAACATTTCCAAAATTTACATATTTACTGAAAGCTAACAAAACGTACTGATACATAACACGAAAATGCGCTAACACGTCCTGTGTCCAGAATGGAAACAGGCTTAATTGCTTGTTT
>JAGDYQ010000101.1:2189668-2210988 GCA_021962125.1 Bulinus truncatus
CACCCTAGCTAAGCCACTGCACTATATTTACTGAAAAAAAATGTAAGCAATTATATGGATTAATTAATATTAAAAATGAATAGAATTTGAAGACATACAAAGTCTATACATTTAATGTTAAAAATTTCTCATTTTATTCATACAATCTGGCGATCTATAATTTTTGTATGATCAATCAAGTGCCGCCCCGGACGAACCCCCCCCCCCCCATCTGCCCCTCACTTGTTACGACACTGAGTACATGAGCTGAACATAAAGTCATATTTAAAAGAAACAAACTAAAAAAAAAAAGTAAAAATGGGGTCACCGGTAATCTGCCAATCGTAAAATGAATAAAGAGAAAAAGACACTATTTGCTCTCTGCCGCTCTTCTGTCAAGAGTTTCATAATGGCTGGTTCCTAAATCTGTGATTTTTATAAAGTCTGCAATAGTATAAAATATAGAGACTACATCAGTGAGTTTATTTTAATAAATGGCAACATGTTCATTAATACGTTGTCTCAGAGCCCTTGTTTGTGTTTCCGGGTCGTGGCGCCCAGTATATAGAATCGCTCAGTATTAGAAGGCCCAGTATTAGAAGCGCCCAGTATTAGAAGGGCCCAGTATTTAAAGCGCTCAGTATTAGAAGGGCGCAGTATTAGAAGGGCCCAGTATTTGAAGCGCTCAGTATAAGAAGGGCCCAGTATTAGAAGGGCCCAGTATTTAAAGCGCTCAGTATTAGAAGGGCCCAGTATTAGAAGGGCCAAGTATTAGAAGGGCCCAGTATTAGAAGGGCCCAGTATTGGAAGGGCCCAGTATTAGAAGGGCCCAGTATTGGAAGCGCCCAGTATTGGAAGCGCCCAGTATTTAAAGCGCTCAGTATTTAAAGCGCCCAGTATTTAAAACGCCCAGTATTTAAAGCGCCCAGTATTTAAAGCGCCCAGTATTTTAAGCGCTCAGTATTTAAAGCGCCCACTATTAGTATTCACGTAGTCAGGTATGTTCGCATCTTGTGGCGCCCCCTTTTTTTAATTTTAAAATGAATTCAACTTTTTATTGTCTTCGCACACATTACAATAATTTAATTAATTCGGTAAGTCTACTGGCCCCCCACCGCCCCCCCTCCCACTATTTCGCGCATTTATTCACTGATTTTATGGTACTTTTTTTTTTGACATGGTAATCTCAAGGCGAATGTTTTCCCTATGGTAACATCACTAACAAGTAATATACTGTATAACACATCGGTGGGTCACACAAGAGACCAAGAAGGTCCATGTGAGCCGATTTCTCATACAGTTAAATGTAATAATAAATAAGTCACACCATAGACAAGATTAAGTAATGAAATAATAGGAAAAAAAAAATCTGATTCAACTTTAGACAGCCGCACTAGGCCACTACCAGTGGTTTAGTATGTAAATAGTTCAATGAACGTATTATTTCAAAATGAACTATTGAACAATGAATGTTGTCAGACCCCCCTTCCCCTCACCCCAACCCTTATCCCCCCTTTTCACACACAATCCCTCGACTACAGAAACCTGCAACAACAGCAGCGGAAATGTTTACAGGACGATCACCACGGCCACAACAACAACAACAACATGAACAAAAACAACATCATGTGTGTGTGTCGCGGGTGTGTCCTGACATTTTGTGTCCAGACCTCCAGGGGACGGTCGTTGCAGGTCATATTTCATGAAACATTTCTAATGACCTTTGCCGGGTTGACATATTTTATTTCATGCTGGACACACGATATTGACAGGGGTTGTGTGTTTTTGTAAGTGTGTGTGTGTAAGTATGTGTGTGTAAGTGTGTGTGTGTGTGTAAGTGTGTGTGTAAGTGTGTTTGTGTGTGTGTAAGTGTGTGTGTTTAAATCTGTGTGTAAGTGTGTTTGTGTTTGTGTGTGTGTAAGTGTGTAAGTGTGTGTGTGTGTTTAAATCTGTGTGTAAGTGTGTTTGTGTGTGTGTAAGTGTGTGTGTTTCAACAGGGTAAATGTGTACTTTAGTACAGTAAACAAAAAACAATGCATCTATAGACCTATTCCTTCAGTAAGCACAGCCAATCTACCACCACCTATATGCAGACAAATACGATAATCTTTCTAATCAAGGAATGGGCAAACGTTTTGACTCGCGGGCCACATTGGGTTCATGCATTTGACACGGCGGGCTGGTGTTGACATGTAATATATATATATATATATATATATATATATATATATATATATATATATATATATATATATATATATATCAATGGTAGGCCTCATAATATGAAATGTCATTTATTATAGAACCAATGTCAATTATTATATAATAAATGTCAATTATCATAGAACCAATATACATACATCATGTAATAAATGTCATTATTTCTGTCAACAGCAAGACGCGGCGGAACTACGAGCAGAAGACGACGACGTACTTATATATTATTTGTTTCGTTATCTATTTACTAACTTTATGATGCAACTTTTTAATTATTTTTTCCTAGTTTTTTTTTTTCACGAAGGCAATGGATGAAAAGCACTACAACTAGCCACTTGAATGTTTCATGTGTCACACACACACACAACACGCTATATTTATTTATCTTTACATTATATGAAGATAACTTTTGGTACCATAATCAATTAATTTTTGTTGTAAGGAATGAATGCAATTTTCGTCTCCAGCAATTATTTTAACCAGAAACTTTTTTTTTTTACATTTCGAAGTCAGACGTAATGTTGTTTTTTTTTTTTTATTATTTTGAGAAAAATAGGTCACCGCCATTCTATCTCGGCATTTTGTATGTCATGAGTTTAACTTTAAAAATTAATGAAGGTCAGCAGAGAAAAAGCTATTTGAGTTGGTTCATTTTTTTTTTGACAATAGTTAATGACTTAACAACTGTGAGATGAATGCTAATGACACGACTTCAAACTGGTTGTTATAGCCTCTACCCCATAAGTATTAATGAGATCACAGCTAACTTTTTGACAAAGGTTTGAAAAATCTGTCGACAGGAAGTATTGACATATGACATCAAGAGAGTGAAGTTGCTACAGAGTTAACAGCATGTATGTAACCTCACGTTAGGTGGCGCTAAAAGTTGAACTTCTGCCTCGTGTGACCGATCAGCTTTATCAAAACGTGACCACTAAAAGACAGCACGAATCAATGAGGTTAATTCCCAAACATTCAAATTAACCCCTGCAGTGAGACTTGTTAACGTTTAACCACCACCACTTTTACCATAGGCGTTACCATGGGCGTTTACCACACATTTACCACATTGCCATGATGTCAATCTACATTGACCTTTCCTACTAGACCATTTACTTTGACGTTAACCATAGACATTCTCCTGACGCCTCTTTGAACAGTCACCATGACATTAGCCTTTACATTAACCAACACAGTTCTTAAACACGACACATACACATCTATACCTGTCGTCAATTTATGTTGTTTGTTAGACTCTATACTTGCGGTTTATGTTGATGAACTCATTAATATCAAAGCCACACATGTCTGCACGTTACATTGCAATGCACCATATGAGCAGATAATCCCTTCAGCAAAGAAGTTCCACATGCACATCAAGATCATAGCTATAACATCGTGCATCACCGTCAGTATAAATGATTGTTAAAGGAATTCCCCCGTGCCAGAATTGAAAGAAACTTGCTTTCTTTAGATAAAATAAAATGCTGGGAAATTCTAAACACAGCAAGTTTCATAATTAGATTAAGATTTTTAATAATATGCTGGAGTAGTGTGCCTGAAATTATGTACGGATTGGAATAAAAATGAAATAGAAGAAAATTAAAATAATACATTCTAAGAACATGCCAGTTGTCTCTAAATGCCCTTTTTGTAATTATGTGCATTGAGACCTACTGCGATTCGGGCATGTCTTGAGTGGAAGGAGGGTGGCGGGCGGGCGAGGCAGGGAAGGATGGGTGTGGGGCTAAGTGAAAGAGAATTGATAAATTATAAAAAAAGAACCATTGAGAAAAGAGTCCTTTAAAAATATTATGAATTCAATTTAATTAAGATTGAGTCCAGTGATATGGTGCGTGAGCACATCACCATTTTCAACTCCAACTGGAGTGCCTAATAATAGCCGGTCCGGGTACGAACCTGTTCAGCTTGGATTACCATAAAACATTTACCATACACTCAATTAAAAGGATCACGGATAACGAACAGCTCCATGACTGCTCGTAGCAGCTACAACTGACTCAACTACGCAACAAGCCCTCTCTCTCCGATGCTGAAAAAATATGTCGGGCTTTACGTTTAACGAAATGACTGAATTCAGACAGATAAGTAAGTAACAAATAAAGACAAACCTTATTGTGTGTCTTTTCATCTAGAGTCATTTTTATGTATTATTTTTTTATGTTTATGTCCCCATTGCGGGTGATTCAATGGTCTTTTTATTTGCGGAAAACTTTTGTTAAATGAGTAAGCAGCCGTTTGTTTGTTTGGTTTTTTTTTTTTGCCTCCTATTTTTATGCGATGTGATTCCCAAATAAAATAGGTGTGGGAGGAAGTGGTAGTAGAGTGGCCATTTCCAGCCGGTGCATCCGGTAATGAAAATAATATTAGCCTTTAGCTGATAACTTCTAACATGCTTACTACATAGACACATGCGTTAACCAAACTACCTACAAATTTTTTATGTTATACCATATTCTCTACCTCACTAACTCTCTGGCAGCGCCTCCATCAATCCCTGCCTTGGCGAGTTTTGTTTTGATTTTTACTTCCTCAATTAAAGTTTCATCATTCTAATTTTTTTTTTCTATTTTTTTCTTGTTTGGGTTTCTTTTGATTATGGATGAGATGCGATGTATTTCCTCTAGAAGTCTTTGGGAAGCAGGCCCGTAGCGTGCGGGGGGGGGCATGGGGGCCGCCCCCACTGTGTGTCTGGCCCCCATCTGCCTGTATTTGCTCTCACTTGGTAAACTGTAATACCCTGCCCCCTGCTATTACCTGTCCATTGCTGTAAAATACATGGCCCTATGCTGATAGAATTTTCCCGCTACGGGGCTGGTGGGAAGTCGTATTTCTCACAACGAGCCCCCCCCCCCCCACTTTTCCCCCACTTAATGAACCGGCTACTGGTACTGGTACTGGTACTGGTTTCTCTTTCGTTGTGCAGGACTCTATTTAATGTGAACGTATGAATACTAAAGTAATTTATTAAATTAATAAATATATTTTTAAGATCACAATTAGTTCATTTTATTTTTATACAAACAAGCAAAAACAAATAAAAAATGCCGAGTCGTTTTTTTTTTCACATTTAAAAAGTTTCATAAGCATGAAAAAATCTGATTGGCCAATAGTTGTACAAATATCATGCCCATAGCATTGTTTTGATTGATCCAAAACTTACCTCTTCTCATTTCAGTAGAATTGTGCCAAGACACATGCATACAATTTTTATCACCTGCATATAAATCAAATAATGTTTTCAAATAGCACTGCTGTTTCAAATGCCTTTTTTTAAAAGTTATATGCTACTATTATTTTTTTTATTGAGCATGTTTTGTTATGTTTGAAAATCTGTACAACACGAATAAGCTTAAAGATTATAATATTGTTTCAAAACTCGGCTGTGATAATATTAATTTTAAATGCAAACTGTAAAAATGCAATAGGACCAATCAGGCATATAAGGAGGCCCGGGAGGGGGGGGGTGTAGGAGTTGATGACGTCACATGGATAAACAGTCACTGACCAAGGTGATTATAACAAAAGACTGCAAAGCTAAATAATTAAATAATTCATGCAAATAATGAAATCTCTGAAATAAGTGTTGGGTGCATCCACCATTGAATAATACCACTTTTTTTTGTTCATAGGTATTTCAGGCAAAAAATATCACTTACCCAATATCCTACAATTTATATCACTATATAAGATAATGATGAACATAATTAATGTTTTTTTTTTTAATAAATGAAACAATGTCTGATAAATTGTTGGCACTAGTTGTTATTGTGTCATATTTTTTAAATAAAATTCAACTAGTTAATTCATAATTTTTGACAAAGACAAAAAAAAACAGGATAAACAAATGAATAACGTAAGGATCTAAAAATAGATCAATGTGGAAATGAATATAAGCCACGCCCTTTTTTTTATCTGTTTGAATTGTTATATCACCATCATTAAAGACTTGAATGAAACAGTCAATAATTTTAAAAAAAAAATATGATTCACCATTAATCTAAAAAAAAAAAGAAAAACAATTTATTAGAAGTTTCTTAAAATGTTTGTTTTTCCAACCCAACGATACAAACAATTTTTTTGCTTTTTATTTAAATTTAGAAGAACAACTACAATTGTGTGCGTGCTTGCCAGGAAACAATTTCCTATTGAAACAACTTTTTTTTTTTCATATCTTATCCCTTTTCAGTTATTTGCCATTGACAATTGTGTAGAGGACTGGAGAATAGCCATCTCATGGCGAAGAGCTCTTCAGCTTCTGGTGGAGTTTTTCATCTGCGCCGTCCACCCCATCCCGGGGGACGTGACGTTCATATGGACCGGCACGCTGGCCGAGTCCGGCCAGCGGTTCAAATCCGAGGTGTCCGTGGACATTATCCTGTCGGTGCCCATGTTCCTGAGGCTGTACCTCATCTGCCGGGTCATGCTGCTGCACAGCAAGCTGTTCACGGACGCCTCGTCGCGCAGCATCGGCGCCCTGAACAGGATTCACTTCGACACGAAATTCGTCCTGAAGACGCTAATGACCATATGCCCGGGCACCGTGCTGTTAGTGTTTATGCTGAGCTTGTGGATTATAGCAGGCTGGTTGGTGCGGGCATGCGAGAGGTGAGTAGTTTGTTTCATTTTTTTTTATTATGCTGTTTTTTTTATATATAGATTTGCTTTATAAATTGCAGTGTCCGGTATATTCTATCCCCCCCCCACCTTAAAGCCCTCCAAAAAAAAATTACATAACAATAAAGGTGGGACGGATGGCCGAGTGGTGTAGATATTCGACTGTTGACCTGAGAGTCCTGGGTTCAATCCTCGGTGAGAAAACCATGGGGAATTTTTCCCAGGGGAAATGTGTTTCAAAGTCGTCCCATAAGTCCACCCAGCTTTAAATGGGTACCGGACTTAAGTTGGGGAAGTAAAGGCGGCTGGGTGTAGTGCTAACCACACAATCCCTTCATTTGCCGAGGCTATAGAAACAGATGAATTCTACACTTCATCTGCCCCGATGGCCCGTTTGGGCTAAGGGAACTTTTACATAATAATAAAAGGACTCTTCTAGAATTCTCGCTAGTTAAACTCACATACAATCACTTGGTATAGTGTTACAATCAATATTGAGTTATAACTTGTTTTAATAAATGATTTTTTTTTGCATTAGTATTACATGTGATCGTCTAACTCAGTGATTCCCAAAGTGGTCCCTACGGACCCCCAGGGGTCCCCGGTAACTTTCAGGGGGTCCGTGGAAGATTAAAATTTATTTTGGGGTCCCTTAACAACTTCAGGGGGACCGCGTAAGGTTTAATATAAAATTGTTTTATCAGCTGTGATGAGGTAACATTCACCGTGTTGAGGCGTGTTGCACAAAACAAGTCTAGCTTTCGACATTGTAAAAAGAATCATCATATATAATAATACTCATTTCCAGTGTGCGTTAAATCGAAAGTAAAGAATTAATACAACAGTATTCCAGTTTAAAATACAACCATGAAAAAAATCGGATCTGCCCGAAACCAAAAAAATAACCTAGCCTACCGATCAAGCATAAGGGGATATAACTCTTTGCAAAGGTTTTGCAGGGTACAGCTAGTTCCATTGATTAATAATAAAGTACAAAGAAGGATTGACGAAATGACTCAGTCCATATAAAATTCTTTATTTGATTACTTAAAAATTATCTGAATTTTCTATACAGCTTGAGAGTCCACTCGACCAGGAAACGAAGTTTTTACTTTTAGCTTATGTAAGATTTCTAAAAGAAGAATTTTTTTTTCAAGAATTGTTAATTGATTAATGATTGGAAACCGATACGAAAGACGAAACGTTATTTACTGAATGAAAGAGATTTTTCAATGTAGAAGCTATGCCCTTGACTAATACCATTTATACTGACGGTGCTTTGGCCATGGTTGGAAGATACCAAGGCTTTCTGGCATACTTAAAACAAGCTGTAAAATGTATTTTAAGTGCATTGTGTCATTCATTGCAAAAAAATCTTATTAAACATTTGCGTGGATCAATAGATTATGTCTTTAAAGCAGTTGATAAAATCAAAAGGAATGTCTTACGTGAGACATTATTTGCTCAGCTTTGTTTGGAAAATGACGAAGACTATCATCGTTAACTATTTCACACAGAAGTACTGTTGGTTATCTATAGGTACATGTTTAAATCGATTTTATGTGCTCTTTGACTCGGAATTGAAATTCCTGGAAAGCAAAAAAAAAAAAAAAAAAAAAATTGCGACGCAATTAAATGAATTCAAAAGTGACAAAGCCCACATTACTGATGTATTTGACAAATTTACAAAACTAATTTGAAACTACAAGGTGACCAATTAATTTTTACCACAACTAAAAGCATTTGTGGCAAAACTTTTTCTGTACAAACAAAACTTGGGAAGAGGAGTAGGTTCTCATTTTCCAAATCTTTAGAAATCGCAAAAAATAGATGCTTGCTTACTGTCAACAATTATCGGCTCTTCATGCAGACCTGAATCAAAGATTTGAAGATATTCGTCACTTTAATACTCCCAACTCTGAGTTGAACCCTTTCGCGGGTGAACAAACTCAAATCCCAAACACATTTGAATCCGTAGAAATACAGGAGCAGCTTATTAAAATATCACAAATGAGGAACTTAAACCAATCTTTGAACAAAGATACCACAAATTATGGTTACAAAATCAGATCCCAATTTTATATCCTGCATTATGGGTTATTGTACCGAAGTTGGTAACTGCTTTCCCGTCTTCTTATGTGGTAGAACTTTGATTCACGGCCGCTATGAACCTCATCAAACAGAAAAAATAAAGAATCGACTAGAAATTAGAGCTCGTGGGGATTTGCGCTTGCTACCTATAGACATCTATACACCCATCACCCAAGTTCATCCAAGTCATTAATTAAAAAAAAATTTAAACACAAATTATAATTTTGATACAAACTTCTTCAACAAAATGTTTTTTTTTTAATTTGTAATTTTTATGCATTTATGTAGCATATATTAATTTGGGGGTCCGTGGGCCAGTTTTGATTAAATAAAGGGGTCCATGGGTACAAAAAGTTTGGGAACCACTGGTCTAACTAAACGAAAAAATTTTGTGGATGAGAAAACAGACATTCCCATGAAAATAAACCAAATAATAAAAAATAATAATTTAAAACTGGATGTTATATTTTTGGTGAAACAAGGAAGTTTTAACCTGTGGTTCACCTGTATAAACTTTGTAGGTGTTAGATCATGTAAAAAAATGATAGCTTGGTTGTTATGGATTTGTTTATATTATCTCTCCGTGATAGCTTGGTTGTTATGGATTTGTTTATGTTATCTCTCCGTGATAGCTTGGTTGTTATGGTTTTGCTTATATAATCTCTCCGTGATAGCTTGGTTGTTATGGATTTGTTTATATTATTTCTCCGTGATAGCTTGGTTGTTATGGATTTGTTTATGTTACCTCTCCGTGATAGCTTGGTTGTTTTGGTATTGTTTATATTATCTCTCCATGATAGCTTGGTTGTTATGTTTTCCTTTATGTTATCTCTCCGTGGTAGCTTGGTTGTTATGGTTTTGTTTATGTTATCTCCCCATGATAGCTTGGTTGTTATGGTTTTGTTTATGTTATCTCTCCATGATA
Source organism: Bulinus truncatus (assembly GCA_021962125.1). Taxonomy (NCBI): domain Eukaryota; kingdom Metazoa; phylum Mollusca; class Gastropoda; family Planorbidae; genus Bulinus; species Bulinus truncatus. The sequence continues at coordinate 2,199,519 of JAGDYQ010000101.1, forward strand.
GCTTGGTTGTTATGTTTTCCTTTATGTTATCTCTCCGTGGTAGCTTGGTTGTTATGTTCTTCTTTTTAGCTTGTCTAGTTATATTATTCAAAAATATACTGAGGAGGACGATGAGATAGTTCATTGGTAAAGGTACATCCAGTTCATGTTTTTGATGACAAATATAGTTGGTTTTTTTCTCTTTAGACAGAAGTTAGCTGGCTAGTGTGTTGCAGCCGCTAAAATATATTTTGATTCAGGGGCTTAAGGTGCTAAGGTCTTTCAAACAGTTGGCCATTTCCTTTATTTGAACCATCCCTGGGAGAAAGATAAACAGATCTTTGAGAACCTTGACCTCCATGTCCGTTTCAGACCTGGAGTAAAGTGCATAGACACTGTGTCATCTTAAATATTAGGTGGCATTTTTTTTTTTGCTTTGGTATATATTCCGGAACATTTCCACTTCAAATTTTTGGCCTCCTAAAAGCATCACATGAAAATAAATAGGAATAGGAACATGAAGGCGTCCATTAGGCTCGGAGCAAGGGGAATGACTCTGGGCGACCGCCTACTTTCACTATCCGATAGAGTTACCCACCTTCCCCTCCTGACCTTTGAAAACACAAATCGAGCTGATCCAAGTCATTAGCTAGTGATTGCTAGTGGTATGTTAGATCGACTGACTCGATGTAAACAACAACAAAATGTGTTGTGACATAATTAGCCACATCCAACTTTTTGAGCTAGAAACAACAGGAGACAAAACTGAAGGAGGGAAGGGGAGGGAAGAAATGGGGCGTTGGCCATCGATAGTTGAGGATGGAGAGAAAATATATTTAAAAAAAACTCAATTCAGCGAGTGAGAGAGGGACGGAGAGTGTGAAAAGAGAAATGTTATAAAGGAGAGAGGAATTTAGACATGGAGAAGGGAGAGTGAGAGAGAGAGAGACGGAGAGAGAGAGAGAGACGGAGAGAGACACAGAGAGAAACAGAGAGAGACAGAGAGAGACGGAGAAAGAGAGACAGAGAGAGAGAGAGAGACAGACAGAGAGAGAGACGGATAGAGAGAGACAGATGGAGAGAGACAGAGACAGACGGAGAGAGACATATAGAAAGAGACAGAGAGAGAGACGGAGAGAGAGAGACAGAAAGAGAAGGAGAGAGAGAGACAGAAAGAGAAGGAGAGACAGAGAGAGACGGAGAGAGAGAGAGAGACGGAGAGTGTGGAAGGGGAAAGGTTATAGAGAGAGGAATATAGACATGGAGAAGGGAGAGAGAGAGACGGAGAGAGAGAGAGAGAGAGAGAGAGAGAGGAAGAGAAAAGAAAGAAAGAAAGCATGAAAGAAAGAGAAAGAAATAGAGGGAGAGTAAGAGAGGGAGAGACATGGAAAGAAAGAGAGAGAGAGAGAGAGAGAGAGAGAGAGAAAATCTGTAGCAAAAAAAAAAAAATAAACCAGTTTGAATGGCAAATAATTTCAGCTTCATCTGATGTTTCTTTCGAGTCATGAGCTCATTTTTTTTTATTCCATTCTGTTTGACATCCGGCTAGGCCTCGATGGGAAATTGTCTGATGAGGGCTGCTGACCCTTGTCTGGCCTTGCGAAACATTTTTGACAGTTTGATTGTGTCAACTTGACTCAGTGCCTTGCCAAACTCTGCACGACAGCATGTCAAGAACGTAATTCCTTCCGGGTGTATAGAAAGCTTTGTTCCGGGCTATACAGACAGTGGTGTGGGCTATACAGACAGTGGTGTGGGCTATACAGACAGTGTTCTGGGCTATACAGACAGTGTTCCGGTCTATACAGACAGTGGTAAGGGGTATACAAACAGTGTTCCGGGCTATACAGACATGGTTCCGGGCTATACAGACATTGTTCCGGGATATACAGACATTGTTTCGGGTTATACAGACAGTGTTCCGGGCTATACAGACAGTGTTCCGGGCTATACAGGCAGTGTTCCGGGCTATACAGACAGTGTTCCGGGCTATACAGACACAATCGAAAATGTATTTCAGTTACGTACATTTTACTACTTTCTCTAGTGCAAATAAAGAAATAAAAATCGTATGACTGTTGTTCCGCTGTTATCAGGGGTGGTTAAATGATTTGAACCGCGAGCCACATTAGGTTTTTAAATTTTATTGAAGGGCCGAACCAAAGACTATAAATTATACAGAATGCGCACCTTCATTTTTATCGTCTTTTCTGATCGCCGCAATATTGTTTATTTGCGACTTCGATGGACATCAATAATCTATGTGCTACACTTTTAGAAAGCTAATAACAGTAATGGCGGCAGTTTTAAGGCAATGTTAGAGGAATCCTATAAAGCAAATAGTGATGCCCATTGTGTATAAAAAATGTTCTGTGGACCTGATCACGAATGATGGCGCATGAAATAATTACAAATGCAATATGGACGTCGTTGATATGATGGAGCGTAGCGTAGGCCTGATTCAACAGCCTGAAAGGCTGATCTTGGCCCTCGGGTCGAAATTGTTTTTTTTTTTAATCTTGCTTGTGTATAGTGCTACTACTGCTTCAGTCGGCACATACGCACAGAGACTAATTGTGTGCCAGTTTCACTGATATGAAGCTTACTACCATTTCAGTAAAAACAGAGAATATATACAGAATATTTTTTTTTTAAAAAAAAAAGGTATTTATCATTTGTTTCGAGTGAAACTAAAATTCTAGGTTGGAAATCGCAGGTGTACGTACACATTGCATTCTTTAACAATAGTAACTGGGAGACAAAAAATAAAATGTGTCGCCCATTCAGAAAGTATGTCGCCCAGCTCAAGTGAGATTGAAATTCAGACAATGGGCGACACCTAGCTGATTTAAAATGAAACTTATAATCTTTTTTTTTATGATTTAAAAAAAAAGTCGCAAGTCAAAATTCTAAAAATAAAATGCTTTGCACACACACACACATGCACACACATAATCACAAACACATATGGTCTTACATACAAACACACAGACATATATATATATATATATATATATATATATATATATATATACACACACAAACCGACATAATCACACCACATATGCATATTACAAACACACATACACACAAATACATACAAACACACAGACATATATATATGCACACACACAAACCGACATAATCACACCACATATGCATATGCATACAAACACACATGCACACAGATACACCACCTAATGGCATAAACACAGACACATATGCATGCACACACACACACACAGTGACATAATCACTCACAAACATACACACAAACACGCACTGCCACTTAGTCACACACATACATACAAACAAACACACACATACATACAAACACACACAAACACACAAACACGCACTGCCACTTAGTCACACACATACATACAAACACACACATACATACAAACACACACAAACACGCACTGCCACTTAGTCACACACATACATACAAACACACACATACATACAAACACACACAAACACGCACTGCCACTTAGTCACACACATACATACAAACACACACATACATATAAACACACACACATATATACTCACACATTCACTCAGTGATGAAGTGTATTGATATATTTATTCCCCCCCTCCCCTATGTGTCACCCTGTTGTCGTTTATCTGGTACACTGTCCGTCCATATGACGCCAACTGTGGACATTTCTGATCATCTAGAATAATGTCTTTCTGTTTACTTGTTAGTTTTATTTATTTTTCATTGCTTCTGACTCAACATCTCTCCTTTCTATAAGTAAATGCAACATTTCTATTTTTTATTTTTCCAATCTTGTCTTCACGTCCCCACTTCTTCCCCCCTTCGCAGGGCCATACTTCCTGTCAGTGACGTCACACTGGGGGGGGGGGGGGCATGGGGGACATTCCATACAAGGATCAAAAAAACGTTGGACTAAACAGTATTCAATGGAAGCTCTTAGAAGGAGCATGATACCAGTCATTATGTGTTGATGTGAGAGGGAGTGAGGGCGAGCGGTGGGTGGAGGCGAAAGATTTCTCCCTCGAGGATTGTGGTATATGTAAGTGTGGGTGGGATATGATGGTGAATGTTGGCGGGAGACGGTGCGAGGATACTTCACCTCTGGTGGTTTTTATTTTTTTTTATTTGGGTCACTAAACAATCTCTCCGGTCGCGTTGTTAACGTCCATCGTCCGAAGGCTGACCACTCGTGAACTTTTTTTAGCTGTCCACTCGGTGACTAACTACAGACCACAACATGGGAGTATAAATAATACGGTTCCCTGTGTTTTAGGAACTTGACCGGCAGACGGACAGAGACACAAACGGGCAGAGAGAGAGAGAGAGAGACAGGCTGTGAAAGAGGAAGAGCTATTAGCACCACGCCGTATCAAATAAGTGAAAGTGAGTTGACAGATGATTGAGCAAAGGGATATTTGTTGTTGTACATGTGTGGCTATGTCCAGTGAGTGAAATTCTAGTTGTTGGTTTATAAATACCTAACTCACGTTGTTGTACATGTCTGGATATGTCCAGTGAGTTAAAGTTTAGTTATTTGTTTATAAACACTTTACTCACGTTGTTGTACATGTGTGGATATGTCCAGTGAGTTAAAGTCAGCCCATATAAGTTCACAGACTTGATTCTGTATTTATGTATTTCAGCCCATACAAGTACAGACTGGATTCTGTATTTCAGCCCATACAAGTACACAGACCTATGTATTTCACACCCAACTTTTCTTTCCATCTTCCTTAGAATCACAACATTAACCCCTTCATCCCCACACACACTTTCTATTTGATCATGTTCAGTACTTTATTTTGATACAATCGTGATTCTGTGTTAGTCTCTTTCTCTCTCCTTCTACCCCATCTCTCTCCCTCTCTCTATCTCCCCCCCCCCGCTCTCTTCTCTCTCTGCCTCTCGCCTTCGTTCCTTATCTCTCTCACTCATTCATTCTCTTTCCCTCTATCTCTCGTAGAGTTAAATGATTCTGTGACTTTGCACTCGTGTGTGCTTGTCTGCGAGATTGATCACGTGATTTTATAAAAGACCTGAAGTGGATGACCATTGACCAGAATCACCTTTTTAAAAAAAAAAAATCCAGCCCACACCAAGATGGCCGCGCTTGTTCTTGTGCACGCATCACTTAAGTTTCGAATTTCGTTTTCTCCTCCAAACCTACTTATATCATTTTTAGTTTCTATTAAACCCACAGAGCAACACTGATTTCATTGCCACTTCTATAAGCGTTTTAATTTTGACACACAGTCGATCAAAATAAAAGAAAGTTCAGTTATATATTGCAATGCACGGACACAACTTATCAGATCCAGTTGTCTGCCCTATGGGGCATAGTTTTGAAAGTTGAATTCGAAGAAAACAACGACACAGAAATAACTCTACAGTAAAAAACAAAAAAAAAATGAGACAAATGATAACAATGTTGCTGTCACTTTAATGAAATTTCTCTGTCACAATACAAAGGAATAGCGAACAAATATGAAGGTAAAGTTGAAGAGAAAATGGAAATTCTTTCGTTTGTTCTTTCCAGTGGTTATTTTTTGTTGGGAGATTTTCTTTTTTTTTTATATAAAGAAACAAAAAAATGAACTTTTAAAAAACACGTTAAGAGATAAAGTATTCTACTGTTGATTGTTAACAATGTCAGTTGGTTTAAAAAAAAAATACAAGTGTTTGGAAGAGACCTTTTTGTTGTATGTTTTGGGTCATGGCCGATCTCATGGGTAGGCAAATTAAACCAGGCTCGTGTTTAGCAGTGCCGTTTTTTATGGCTTGGGCGGGTGCGGTGTGGCCTTGGCTAAGGCATATGTGGGAGGGGGGGGGGCTTTCCTTGAAATATATAAACTAATGGACACTGTTTACATTGATGGCCTAATTATTAGAAATTATTTCTTCAGAAACAGGTCAGATCGCTCCATTTCTTGAAATTTTGTACTCTCAATATAACAACTAAATACAGTGATTTATTTTTTATCTATATTATTTTTTTTCTAAATCGGGGATCCTAGGCAGTCAACTACTTTGTTCGTCTATAATAACAGATCTGCCGTGGGCAAGGAATAGAAACAGATCAATTCAACAAGCAGTTTTTTGTGTTTGCGTGTGTGTTTGTGTGTGCGCACGTACGTTTGTGTGTGCGCACGTACGTTTGTGTATTTGTGTGCGTGTGTATGTGTATGTGCGTGTCTGTGTCTGTGTGTTTGTGTGTGTGTGATTTAGTGTGTGTTTGTGTGTATGTGTGTCTATGTTTGATTGTATGTGTGTGAGTGTACAAAGTTTTCAAAATATTCTCCTCTTGTTATCTTTGCTGCATGTAGTTTTAAAATATTCCATCATAAGTGGACACGAGACAGGTGTTAACTTCCCCCCCCCCCGGTCCACCTTTTACCTGTTACCAGTAAGTGGGTTAATCCCTGAGTGTTATTTCAACCTTGAAATATTCCAAAAAACTCTCCTAGGGAAGGTGGGGCGGTGGAAGGTCTGAAGGTGAGTAGAAATATATGCAAAAATGTGTTTGTGAACAGAAACTACCTGGACAAACCGAGTACGAGCATGTGGCTCACCATCAGTGACCCACCTGAGAATGGCAACGGTCAAACGAAGGCGTGTGTTTGTCTTGATTTGAGTTTTACGACAGAACAGAACTGTTATGGAAATAGCAGACGTGGACTGGTGTTGAGATGACGTACTGGTAATCTTGTAGAAAGGGGGCATAATGTGTTTTTTTAAAACTACGCTCCTGTAGGCCACGTCATCGAGACGTCACGTGGTGAATTTTAGATGGTGCTTAGCTGGCCTCACGCTAAGCCAAAAGTCTACCTCGGCTCTGGGCAGTAAACACTGACCAATGGAGACCTGTGAGGTCGGCGACTAGGGCAACCACCTCGGGCCTTACGCTTTAGCGTGTGTGTATGTGTGGTTGTGTGTGTGTGTGGGGGGGGTTTGGATACGTTAACTTACGCTTTAGTGTTAGTGTGTATGTGTGTTTGGTGAGGGGGGGTTGGATACGTTAAAATACGCTTTAGTGTGTGTGTTGGGGGTGTTTGGTGGAATCGGGGAGGGGGGTTGTGATACATTTACTTACGCTTTAGTTTGTGTGTGTGTGAGGGAGGTGTTTGGTGAGTAGGGTGTTGTGATACTTACGATTTAGTGTGTATGTGGGGGTGGGGGGATAGCCTATACTTTAACAGCCTCTTTAGTGTGTGTGTGGGGGGGTTAAGTTGTGATACGTTGACACATTCTTATTGCTCTGTGACCTGAATTTGTTCTTCGTAAAAAGTCCCGCGTACTGCTAATGCCGCCCTTATATTGTCCAAGTGTCTTTGAGCTCTGAAAGTAAACCCTGACACATTATTTCTGGGGGGTTCCAGCAGTAAACCTTGACACAGTCTTTCGGGATTCAAGGGGTAAACCCTAACACAGTTTTTCTCTCCCTCTCTCTGTCTCTTTGTCTCTCTCTCTCTCTCTCTCTCTCTATCTCTCTCTCTCTAGCCCCCACCCCAAAAAGTAAACCCTAACATGTACATTGTACTTAATCTATATGATATACATTGTTTTTTTTTTTTGCATCATCGTAACATTGGAGCATTTTTGCAAACTGACGATGATTTGACGAAACTCCATGAGTGCAAGTCACGCCAACCTCAGTTGTTAATTAAATTTTTTACCCGTTTTTTTTTAATAGTAAAGCAAACAACATAAATGAACATTTGCTGAAACAGTTTTTTTTTTTTTTTTATAATTCTTTATTCTAAATACATTTCAATACATGTTACCGGTTTAAAAAAAAAAAACCAGTAAAAGTTCCCTGATCCCGTTCGTCTGCTAGTCCGCTAAACTGAGCTGCAGGTGTGTTAAATAGCATGTTATTCTATCTAGATGAGCAACGGCCAGGTACAAAGCCATTAAGTGGTTTATTTACTGATGTCATAAAGGCGAATGCTAGGTGGCTTCTAAATTTTTTTAATTTATTTTTTGTAAAGTAGAAAAGAAAACGTAGACTTTTTTGTTCCCCCGTCTTTCAATATACTCTCTTCTTGTATTGCGGTGGATTTGTCCCCGTCTTTCAATATGCTTTCTTCTTGTATTGCGGTGGATTTGTCCCCGTCTTTCAATATGCTCTCTTCTTGTATTGCGGTGGATTTGTCCCCGTCTTTCAATATGCCATCTTCTTGTATTGCGGTGGATTTGTCCCTTGTCTTTCAATATGCTCTCTTCTTGTATTGCGGTGGATTTGTCCCCGTCTTTCAATATGCTCTCTTCTTGTATTGCGGTGGATTCGTCCCCGTCTTTCAATATGCTCTCTTCTTGTATTGCGGTGGATTTGTCCCCGTCTTTCAATATGCTCTCTTCTTGTATGCGGTGGATTAGTCCCCGTCTTTCAATATGCTCTCTTCTTGTATTGCGGTGGATTAGTCCCCGTCTTTCAATATGCCCTCTTCTTGTATTGTGGTGGATTAGTCCCCGTCTTTCAATATGCTCTCTTCTTTTATTGCGGTGGATTTGTCCCCGTCTCTCTCTTCTTGTATCGCGGTGGATTTGAATGACTCATTGCACATTGGAGTCAAGGACAGACGCACATTTGACATTCGTGTGGGTGTGAGCTTGTAATAAACACGTGTGTTTGTGTTCATATGTGTGTGAGTGTTTCCCCATGTGCTGATTGGGTTTTGTTTTTCTTATGTCCGTTTGAATTTTGGACTTTAAATGACTATTATTGTTTTTTTTTCCTAACTTGTTGACTGCAGGTAATCAGCGCTGATGATTGTTTAATCTCTTCTTGCGTTGTGTTTAAATGTGAGTTTGTTTGTGAGAATATCTCTTTATCTGTAGATGAGTCAGTCTTTCAGTCTGTCTGTCTTTCAGTCGGTCTGTTAATCTGTCTGTGAGTTTGTCTGTGAGACTGTAAGAGTCTGTCTTTGAATCTGTCTTTGATTTTGTCTACGAATATGTCTGAGAGACTCTAAGCGTCTGTCTATGAATCTGTCTGTTAATCTGTCTGTGAGTTTGCCTACGAGACTCTAAGAGTCTGTCTTTGTCTTTAAGTCTTCTTTGATTCTGTCTGTGAATATGTCTGTGAGTCTGTCTATGGTTCTGTCTGTGAGTATTTACTTACATCTGGTGTATGTATGTCATTAACATCATATGTATTCACCTAACTTACATCTGATGTATTCACCTAACTTACTTCTGATGTATTCACCTAACTTACATCTGATGTATTCAACTAACTTACATCTGATGTATTCACCTAAACTTACATCTGATGTATTCACCTAACTTACATCTGATGTATGTATGTCATTATTAAGTGAAATGATCAATGAACGATTTACTCATTCCATTTACACATTAAAGCTTAATAACAATAGACGAAAAATGAATATCTCAGAAACATTGCTTGTTAGGAAAAAATTATACAGTTATTAAAACTTGATTTACTGTAAAATTCGTCGACAACGGACCTTGGTGTGTAGTCAAGTGAGGGGGGGGGCGACTTAAAGTCTTCTTCTTCCTTTGGCTCTACAGCCCATTTAGGGCCCTGGCCTGCCGTACTACTCTCTACAGCCCATTTAGGGCCCTGGCCTGCCATACTACTCTCTACAGCCCATTTAAGGCCCTGGCCTGCCATACTACTATCTACAGCCCATTTAGGGCCCTGGCCTGCCATACTACTCTCTACAGCCCATTTAGGGCCCTGACCTGCCATACCTTCTCTACAGCCCATTTAGGGTCCTGGCCTGCCATACTACTCTCTACAGCCCATTTAGGGCCCTGGCTTGCCATACTACTCTCTACAGCCCATTTAAGGCCCTGGCCTGCCATACTACTCTCTACAGCACATTTAGGGCCCTGGCCTGCCATACTACTCTCTACAGCCCATTAGGGCCCTGGCCTGCCATACTACTCTTCTCCACTTTTCCCGATCCACGGTCTTCTTCCTCCACTCTCTCACTCCTGTGGCTTTAAGGTCTTTTCTCCACTTCCTCTAACCACCTGCTTCTTGGTCTGCCCTTAGGTCTTTTCTCATTGAGTGTTGTTGCCTCCACAGATAACATTTCACATCTACACAGAGACTGTACAGATCGATTTCAACGTCTCTGATTTAGTTTTATTCATTTATTTTTGTTTGTTGTTTATTTGATTATGCGTGGGTTTGTTTACGTATTGATATTTAAATTTATTGCTAATTAAACCTTCGGTCGCTGGGTCAACAGTTTTTCTGTCGTTTTTGATCTCCCCTTGTTTATCTAATTAAAAGTTATTTGCCCCTTTTCTCTGATTTCACGATTATTTTTTTTTTTTCATTTTTTTTTTAGTTCCCCTGAATGAACACTAAAACCACTGACGCGTGTCAATCTAACTGCTATAAAGAAATCAAGATTAACTCTTTAACGTTCTTGCACGTTATTAGATCAGTGGCGTAGCGAGCTTAACTCAATACCTTTTTAGCGCCGCCCGCCCCCCCCCCCCTTACCATTCAAAAACTGTAGAATATTATATGTAAAATATCCCATTTGGCGCCCCTTAATGTGTGTGAAGTTCCTGTAAGGATGAGATGAAATCTCTTAGATCATATAAACCACTAATGGGACTGTTTTTATGGTGCCCTTCTTTCATCCCCCACCATAGCCGATAGTGCAATGGGCCAAGGAGGCACCACGGGAGACATATCTGGAACTTGAGCCAAGACCTGAAAAATGTCTTTGGTCCTCACCGGAGATCGAACCAGGTACCTTCAGGTCGACAGTCGGGCGCTTTACCGCACGACCATCCGTCCCCTCCCCCTTAGTGAGTAGCGCCCGAGGCATGATGACCCACCCCTCCCCTTCCCCCCTCCCCCCACTACGCCATGTCAACATGCTGGCTCACACTGTATTGAGATCAAATTTAGCCGATAGTGTGCGGATTAATGGTGAGGGGGAGGGGGTGGGTTGCATTCACATTTTACTTTCGTATTTTTTATCATCCAAAAGTTATTTCTCACTTTTGTTCATTAATATTTTTTTTAGCCTTTGTTCGATTGAAGATTAATGAACTATAAATGAATGAAGTTTTTGCTTCATTTTCTTTTTATTTTTTTTTCTTTCCCATTTATCGATCGACTAGGGTTTCAATTGATTTCTTTTGATTGATCAGTTTTTGAAGACATTGTTGCCGAGCCGTTTTTTAAAGTGCTGCTTAAACTGTGCACTTCTCTAAAAGCTTTGCGCAGAAGAAAAATTAGGTCAACGTTCCATGTTTTTAAATTGCCGGGCAGGTAAATTAATTGATTATGTGCTGTCTATGTATGGATCGGGTAATATCTCTTTAATTTCCCTCGATCTTTCATCAGGCCGATAACGGACGTTAAATATAATTGTATTGTCTCCTAAAAACAGCTGTAGGATCTTTCAACTCATTGTCATCTTAATCAGAGAGTCCTTTTCTAAATATATAATTTTTTTTAAATCAGCAATACGTAACTGAACGAAGTATACT
>JAGDYQ010000101.1:2211488-2270434 GCA_021962125.1 Bulinus truncatus
GAATAATGCAAAAAAATCATCTGAACATATTTGTATGGGAATTTGAGAAGGGTTTCTTTGAACTCTGAGGTTAAAATTTTTGAAGCAACATCTGAGATGAATTTTAAAAAAATAATTTCAAAAAGATTTGTTTAAAGTCTGCTTTAAATTACAGTAAGAAAATGTTTATATTATAATTAAGAAGAATAAGTAATCGCATTTAAAATTATCATTGAATAGCACTTTTGAATATAGCTTAAATATTTAACAATTGTTCTCAATAAACAATCACAACTGAATCATAAATTAAATTCTAACATTCATTATTGTTTCAATTTACATGGATGCAAGTTTTTTTTATTATTTTTATTCATATACTTTTCAATTATACTTGGATAATTTTTTTATATATAATTAACTATCACAGTTATCAATAAGATGATTGTATAACTTACCATGGATGAGTTTGATGACCTAATGGTCACAGTATCATGTAATTGTCCTGAATATTTGGAAGTACCTATAAACAAAATAATGACATTTCAATCTAAATACAAGTTTTCAAAGGTAAAATTTTCACTGAAAATAACTAAAAAACACAAGATCTTAAATTTGATGAATAAAAATGCTTTGGTAAAAAAACAATTTTGTGAGAGAAATCCCCATTGAGCATTGAGAAGCTTTTTATTCAAAAAGGTACATTGTTTCTGCAAAACAGTATGATGTGAGACCAGTTCCTCTTGATTTCATTGCTGATTTAAATCATTAAGTATTCATAGAGGAGAGAAATCCTGTTTCAATGTCCTGATCCTACATTAATTTATTGTTTTTTTTTATAAATTTATACTTCTGTGTACTTACATTTTCAAAATAGTAAATTGATTTATCCAATCAATCATTAGCATTTTACAGATGTAGTTTTCAAAAGGTGACACAGATTTTGATGTTTTCTTATTAATTTTAAGATACAAATGAGCAGTGGAATTTATTTGGATAGGACTGCTAAGCTGCAGAGCATAATGTAAGCTTGTTGAGGACCCCTATGAGGGTGCCCTTGGCTTGTTGCTAAGAGTATGAGGGCTGACTCAATGATAACCCGTATTTGTATTTGTGTTTCTACCACACACAGTCTCACCAACAATTAAACGTACAATAAGTGACGATGATCAATTCAACAAGTGTGTACAGCGACAAAATATATTTATTTACAGAGACACCAGTCCGTAACAGAGATCTGGTGGTCTTTAAAATCATAAGCAAAAGTAATCCAAAAATGCCAAAGATTAATCCAGTATCAATGAATAGAATCAAAGGGACGTTCTCTCGATAGATCACCCTCTGTCTCTCTCTCTCTCTCTCTCTCTCTCAATCAGAGACACAACCATCGACTCTCTCCTCAGAGATCACTCAGTCGAATGCCCGAAAAACTATCTTACATTCCTCATATCACTTTTCTCACGTGACCCCTAGCCAATTAATTATAATATCTGTTTATGTCGAATCAGGGGGTGGAGCCTAGATGGGGGGGGGGAGAACTACGTCATACCGACAAAGACGAGAGTAACTGGCCATCGAGCGGGTCTCTGTCCCTTTGAAGAAGCCGACCGGAGAACAGGAGTCAGGTGGTCAGAGAGAATCCCCCGTGGAATGTAACGTATTTCTGCCAACCGTGGCATTGTTCGTCGACGGAGGGGTTTCATCTGTTCCGCTGTCCACCTGCGGTATGACGCAATTACGGGGGTGGGGTAAAAAGGGTGGAGAACTTGAGAACGGGAACGTATACTGCTATACATGGTATAATATACGCCTTAATTTTATTAATACTATTAAGTCAAGGGAAGGAATAAAGGGGATGGTTTCGACAGATTAGTCACAACCCGTGACAAAGGTGTGAGCTAAAAATTATTGCAAGACCACCAATATACTTCAAAATAATATTTTTGCCTTGAGTCGATTCCGGCATTCTTTTTTATATTTGTCAGTAAACATCATAAAAATGTTTTTGAAACATTGCCTTCTTGTAAGTTTAGCTGTGTTATAAAATTGATTATTTTAACAATGATAAATTTCTCTAAAATTTCCAGTTAAAAAAAAAAAACAAGCAAAAATTAAGCCTGTAAAAACAGGACGTTTTAGAGCATTTTCATGTATAGAGAGGGAAGTAAGTCATGTTTAATAATTGTTACAAAATAAATAATGATTACGCCCCTTTGTTTAGCTTATAATCTATATAATAATATATAAGCCCCTGAGGAGCCCTGAAGCCCGGCCCTGAGAGGTCCTATCGCGAAATGAACTTTTGATGTACACATGGCAGGCCAAGACCTACAAAATGATATATAAATCATGAGTCTAGGACTTATGGTTGCTGAGATCTAGGGTGCTCCTTTGTTAATATAGCTTATATAGTAAAAAACGGTACTTTATAAGCCCCCTTTTACGGCCCTCAGAGGTCAGATCGCGAAATGGACTTTTGAAGCACACATGGCAGGCCAAGACCTACAAAATGATATATATATATACATCATGGGTCTAGGACTTATGGTTGTTGAGATCTAGGGTGATGATGGACAGACAGACAGACAAAACGGGGACAATAGAGCATTTTTTTTCGAAAATGCTCTGAAAATCAACCAGGCTCACTTAATATCTATTGTTTCTAAATGACTTCAGAATAAAAAAGAAAAGATCATTTTGACTCAATAAATAATAAACAATTTAAGACAATTTTACATTCTATCATGACTTTTATTTTGATGAAAATAGCTTTTTAGGAAACAAAAAAGTATACTCACATGAAGGACTTATTTTGTCCCATTTTTCTTGGTCAGGTGTATGAAATTTTGTATTGTATAAGGTATTCATGAAGTACTGAAAAGCTTTAAATACTGACTCATGATCTGGTTCACAAATGTAAATATCATAGTTCTCAGTAATGCTTGTAGCACCAGCATGAGCATTTAAAGATACTATTTCAAACAGACATTCGAGTACAGTTTTTGCTAAAACATCCAGAGGAAAAGGATATTCAGCCTCATGCAATTTTTCAGTGGAAAAGGCTACTGTAAAACATTTATGCAAAACAGCTTGATCACAAACAGCATACATCCATGTTTTAAAACTTTCTCTGAGTTCATTCAAGTCAGTGAAATATTGGCCATCTGCAATCCATGCAGGAATTAAAAGAATAATAGAATGTGATCTATCCTTGAGTCGCTGGAAAGAAAAACTAGCTGAAATATTGAAACAATTTTCTTCAATTATATTTTAATATACAATATTACTACTTAAAGCAAATGTGTAAAAATAACTATAAATGTACACAAAATATATTTTCAAAAATCTTTCTTATATCTGATACACCAGTGCTTCTCAATGTCCAGTAACATTTCAATTGTCATCAGTACAACATTGTCTAGTTAATATATTATTTTATAAATGGCTTTTGACTGAGTTCTTTACTTTTGAGACACACTAAAATAATCTGTTCATGGCTCTCCAGAATTTACATCATATTGTTTATATAATTACATAGGAGTGACAGGACCATGTCTTTTCCCATAAAGATTTGCTTCAATACCAAAAACCATGAGTAATATAGGGACAGTTCACATAATATATATAGTGCAATAAATGATAAAAATAAACCCTTATCCTTCCCAATTATCAATGCTATAAAACAATTTCAAGACCTCCCTCATTATATAATAGAGGCTTACCACACCCACCAACACTCTTCGAAGAATATGTATATATGTGCACTATAAAGGCAATACTTAAGCACTCATGCTACTTAAAAAAATAACAAAAAAAAAATTCAGACAAAACATTTTTACTAAAGGAAATCAATAATTAACAAATATAACAAATTTGGTTGTGACTATTTAAATGTTGCCTATAAAATATACCAACATCAGTGTGCAATGAAAACAGAGTAAACTACAAAAAGTAAATAATGAGAATTTTACATTTTCTACCTATTTAGCTAGGAAAATGTATACGATAGCATCTTCAGTAATGGTACCATATATTTTTTATAGAGTACAGCTGTGAATCAAAATGACAATAGATATGTTATTAATGATTATATAGCTCGAATGTTACTAAATTTTATGTTTTGGTAATTTTTAAATATATTTGAGGGTGTTTGTTTTATTGTTTGTTAATCAGTTTTTTTGCTTACTTAATCAAAATTCATATTTGATTAGCTAATACATGTATCTTTATAATTTTATATTTAAAAAAAGAAAAAATTGGGTTCAAGTAAGTAAAATAACACTGCTCAGTATGTGGCTGTACAATGAATAAGGACTAATAGAAAGGCCAATTTTTCTTTCTGGTATAGGAACATATGTTCTAATATCTACAATACATTAAAACTAGGGCTGCTGATTAAACTGCGTTAATTTGCGATTAACGCGGCAAAAAAAATTTGCGATTAAAATTTTTAACGCAACACCTAAATGCGTTAATTTGACCAAAATGCTGAAAGTTCACCAAATCGATAAATAACGGAATTTCACGCAACAATTTGAAGTTAAAGTCCGTTCACTTATTAAGTAGATCCCCCACCCAGTTATAATTTCCACTCACCCTCACCCCTAGGTACATCGACAAAAGCCCCAATTGTAATATAAAATGAAGATGTTTTGTTATATAGCCCTTCGACAAGTGAACCTCCTGCTCCCTTCCCGGTCGATATAACAAGAAAAAAGATTCATTCACTAGTTTACATTATATACTGTAGTGTATTGGTGGAGGTACTGTAGTGTATTGGTGGAGGTACTGTAGTGTACTGGTGGAGGTAAAAGAATGTCAAGTGTTTGGTGAACTCTGTTATAATTAGGTCAAAATAACGAGATGTTAGAAATTTTGTATCACCATTTTTTTGCGCCCAATTTTTTTATCGCATTGGAAAATATAGCGTCTTGCATCAGCTGCACTAACAGTTTCATGACACTTGAAATCAATGTTAAGACATGGTCTAGACCAGTAATGCTAAACCTTTTTTTTTTACTGTGGGCCATTATTGTCTGCCAAAAACATAATTTTTATATATGTTTGTATATAATGAGATGTTATTTTTTTTAACTTGTGGGGTCCAAAAAATTATCATAAAGTGCCAAATTTGGCCCGAGGGCCAGTATTTTAGCATCACTGGTCTAGACTATGCTATGCAAACATCAATACATGAGACAGTGTATGTATTTTTCAGAATTATTGTGATACTCAGCTAAATTTAATATTTTATATTAATTAATGTTCTGAAACTAGCGGTGTCGATATGATGGAAAGAAAGGCATATTTTTAATTTTCGTTTGTGCTTTGTATATAGCAATAAAAACATCAATAGATTTTTCTCGGATACAACTGTTGCTATAACCAAAATGAAACGAAATAAAGAATTTTGAATGTTGACACACAAAAGAACAACAGAAGATCAAAAATGAAAGCCGACCTATCAAAATTTTGCTTTGAACGTTTGTCATTTTACAAGATACTTTTTTTTATTAATTTAACTGACAGACAGATAAAAAAAATAAAATTTTCTGTTGTTCACTAAAACATTGAACAAATAGTTGATAGTATGAAAGTAAATGAATGAAAGAATATAAGAGTAACACATATGGACATTGAAACGCAAAGCAAAAACTTCAAAAGAAGATTAAAAGTAAATTTGTCCTTCAACTCGGTGACTGTGGTTCTCATTTCTGACGCGTGCTCCTAGTTTGAAACAATGGAACCGATGTCAACATGTTTTTGGTACATCTTTAAGTGGAGAGAGAGTGTGTTAAAAATGTGACTTGGTGGGGAAGGGGGGGGGAGAATAAAGAAAAAAAAACGCGTTAATAATAAGTGAGCGACAATTTTCTGGCTATACTATTATTTTATGAAAGAAAAGTTACATTTGAGATATAAATGACGTGTGTATTTTTTTTTTTTGGAATGGGAAATGGATGGTAGGGTAAACAGACTTACGTGTGGGCGAAGTGAAGCAAAATATGACAGGGAGGGAGGGAAGAGGGGTTGACATACGTCATTAGTTCGGAAACTATGGTAAGAAAAAAAGGTTAGACATTGTTGTTAAATAAAAAGAAAACAATTTGCATCATTGACGTGATTGATACATGTCCATAAACTGGTCTCAATAACTAATTCAACAGACATATATGCTAATGCATAATAAATATGTTATAATTCATTAAACCTCTTTCGTAAATTAAAATGACTTGTTTATTATGCCAATGTTATGCTTTGATATTATGACATATTAGTTTGAATACAAACAATTGTATTATATTGTGTCGATTAAAATGTGCGTTAATTTGCGATTAAAATTTTTAATCATGCGTTAATTTCGATCAATTTTTTTAATCGAACAGCAGCTCTAATTAAAACATATAAAATAGGGAGTAAAAAACAAAGTATAGCTTAACTAGGCAAATAAATACATTATTTCATTAGATAAAAAAAACTTAACAAGTGACTTACAATATTGTGTAGGCTGGAATACTATAGACATGCTTGTCTCCAAATCATCAATTTTACCTTGCACTAAATGAATATGGAAACCTTCACAATTCGCCGTTTGAAGGAGAATAACTTTATAGTCTTTACTTTCTGCTTTTGTGTCTTCAAAGTTTTGGACTAATTTCATTTTATCTGTGGGAATAGCTATATAACACTTAGATGAGTGGGATATATCCGAGATAATTTTACGACCTTCATACAAAAGGGAAAACTCTGTTAATCCACAGACATCAAAATTACGTATTTCATGCAGTAAATTTTCAGTCAAACTTTTGAAATATTGAAGAATATTGTGTTCGTAGCAATACAGATATGTGATAATTAATTTGTCTTGTTGCATATTCAAATCAATAAGTCCTTCCAAATTGTGCCAATCATCTAAGAAGTTTTTACAGTATTCATATTGATATTCAGTAAGTGGATAATCCTTTTGAATTATATTTTCTTCAAACTTAGAAAAAAAACAATGAGTGTTGATATATCTGACAAGGTCTACAGGCAGATGTGAAATCAAAAATTCCAATATCTGATTTGTAATGATGACAGCATACTCTAAAACAGTATACATAATAATATTAGCTTCCTCCAAAATCAAAAAATAATTTGGAGATATTTTCACGTTGAAATCTTCAATAAACTTCAAAAAGTGTTGAGAAAACTGACTGCTCTGATCTTTAAGGGATATTATATTATTTCTGTGCATTACTCGAGAAAGAAATTCATCAAAATGCAGCTGAAAGAAAAATGTAAAATTATTTTTTCAAGCAGATTTAATTAATTAAAAAAAATAAATTATTGTACATTTCTTGCTTAGAAAGCTTAAAGACAATCACTAAAAACTATGTTACATTTATAGCTTACTTTATTTGGTGCAGGTATATTAAAATAATAAAGGAATGCCCATTACTTATATAACATTTTATCTGTTTATCAACATTTAGTGAATTATATGAATTATTGATAACAAACTACATTGCTAAAAAAAAAAATGCTGAGAGCGGATGATTTAGGGAAAAAAAGTAATCTGGAGGATCATTATGGTAATGGCTACAAGTCTGAATGTCAAGAAATAGTTTGCAGATAAGACAAATTAATAAATGGTTAATCTGACAGAATGATAGATCCACGTAATTTGTTACTAAAATTTTCTTCACTTCCCACTCCTAAAAATTTGATAGCAAACTACATCAAATAATATCTTATTGTTCATTAACCATTTTAAGCTTCTACCATTCAAATATAGCAACAAACTGAAGATCCTGTACATTTGTTATGTAGACTAACATTAAATTATACAAAAATTTACCTTGACATTTTCAAAGTCTTGTATAAAAGCAAAATTGATTTCTTTGTGCACAACTAAATGGAATCCTGAAACACTTATACGCTCTTTTATAAAATTCTTTATTGAGTCTTGTCTTAAAAATTGCTGTGCATTATCTGAAAATGAGTCCTGCAGAAGATAAAAAAAATATTCTTTTTAATACATGTATTTATTAATTTAACAGGCACATCTCTTTAAAAATATAAATACAGAAAATCTCTTTATTAACCCTTTCAATGCTATTGATGACTTTAGTCGCTCACATTCTTGCTGCTATGGACGACTTTAGTCGCAGTTTTTTCCTACGCAAAATTGCTAAGACGACTATAGTTGCTTTCATTCATTTGTACCAAAACTAAACGTTTGTTTTCTACCAAAGTTGGAGGAGAGTCCATTGTCTAATTTTGCACGTTTCACTAAAAAAAACTTTAGAAAGTTGAAATTAATGTTCATTTTACGGTATAATTAGACTGAAAACCCAGTTCACGCCCATTTTATGTCCCGGTGTTCGGCTAAGTTTTAACACAGGATATTTTTTACAGTCACTAGTTGTTTTTTTACCCCTGTTCAACCTAGTGATTGTCAGATAGGAATGTTTAAACGTTCTACTGGTGGAGCCTTAGAGAGAGAAACCCATTTATTATTTCGATATTTTATTATGGCCAGGGTGATCATCACAACAAAACTTATTGTCAGAAATAAAAGATTTAGTTATCCGTCTGTCTGACGGGAGATTGAATGTTTGGACGGACCAAGAGTCGAGGCAGAAAATGTGTATACAGAGTAGAAATATTAGCTTTTGTGAGGTAGGGGTGTGAGAGTTTTACTATTGGGAACATGGCTGACCATCTCCACCACAGATAATATCAGCAGGGAAAGGAGTGGGCGAGGCTAAAACTTCGTTAGGACAGTTTAAACAGAGTACATTATATATAGTAGAAACACGAAGTTCAGGTGGGATGGGGGACAATGTGGGTGTTAAATAATTCTAGTTTGAATTTTTTATAGAAAGGCAAACATTATTGCGACAGTTATATAGTGACATGGGGAACACAGTATTTCCACAAAAGATAATATATGTTTATCAGTCCATCTCAAGGAGAGGAGCGTGGAATGACCAAGACTTTAATGATGAATGTAAAACGTTATAGTATCTGGCCAAATTTGGGGCTTAATGATAGAAGTCAGATTTATTGCTTGTCTTACAATACAATTGTGGAAACACGACTGACGAAAATGTGCATATTGCTCGGGCTAAGAATTTAGGTTATATAAATGTATAAATATATTCGCTGCAACATATTAGAGCTGGCATATGATTTAGCAGTTGGTGAATTTAACTGCTGTCTAATGGTTTGAGAAAGTATTTACTAGTCAACCACAGATGTCATAAATAGGCTGGATCTTAAATCTATCTTGCATTAAAATAATGTTTATTTATTTACTAATAACTAATCAACATTAATTTATTTACCACAATCTACATTGTAAATTGGATTATTTCACTCTCTTCTTTCTATCTCCCTCTTTCTCTTTCAAGCCAAACTCCTCCCCAAACACCCCTAATTACATAGATTGTAAAACTACCAAACCCATCATTTGCTCGCCACTCCCATAACCCTCCATCTAAACAGCTTAAGTGCAATTACGGTAGCCTTGGGCGAAAGCAGGTAGCAATACACAACGACTGCTAAAATATTCCGGGTACATTAAAAGTGACCGACACCATCACGTTTCGTTGGTGTCCTGGGGTCACCTGAGGTCGAAAAATAACTCAGCACAGGGAGAAAGTTTTGTATTTCGGAGGTTAGCACTGGGCAAGATATCAAATTTAGAGTGCTTAGCAATGAAAGGGTTAAGAAATGTTAAAGAACAAGACAAATGGAAATGATTCAGAAAAATTAATATGAATAAAAATATTTTTCTAACCTCTTTCTCATTACACATTTTGGCAATATCCAAACAAATGAGTAGACTGTTATCAATGAGCTTAATTATAATCTTTGAGTTTTCAAAATCTATTTTTACTTCTATTCCCTGAGCTTCTTGAAAATGTAGCTCATTTAAAAGCCACAGAAAAAATGGTTTTATTTTAATGCCTTTATATTGTCTTCCATCATTGTTCTCTTTATTAGATAGACTTTCTTCATGTGAAGCTAGGTTCTCTTTAGAGCTTGAAACTGCACTTTTATTATCATCTTGTAATTCCTGTACAGTATCTTTAATGTGTTTTATAAGAATGTTTTCAAGCACTGACTCATGTCTTAGGCAGAGAAAAAGTAAAGTATTTTGTAGAACTGCTGCATGACACAGTTTATTTTGCAAATTAAAAGATCTTAAAAATATATTCAAAGAAGTAGTATGAATATTTTCAAACTCAATTTTTTCTTGGACAACCAATGTGTTCACATAGTCAGAAAAGCTCTGGAAAAGGAAAAAATTAAATAAAAAAAAAATGTATAGAAAGTACTAGACTTATTGTTCATAAATGATATATGAACCATAGGATATGATTTGTATAAAAAATCATGTTTTTTTAATTGTGAGGTAATGACAAAGCAATCTTAATTATAATTCACTTACCCTGAATTGCAAGCAGACAATATCTGATTGTCATTTAAAATGCATATTAGGCACTAAATTTTCAAAATTATTATTAAACTTTTTAGGTTATATTGATATTTTTAGGGCATAAATGCATGAATTTTTCTACCTTTCATTTAAGTTCATATAAATTTAATATTAATTATGAAGAACAGTTATAATTTAATAATAATAAATGGAAATGTGACAATTAAGATTATAGAAGATATGCCCAATTTATATGGATTTTTTTAGTGAATAACTTCATAATTATGCAAGTTGTATTTAATGGAAATAACCAGGCTCTCAAAACTAAAAAAAAAAACAACTACAATGCATATACTGTCCTGAAAAGTGGTTACAGGATTAATAAATAAATACCTTAACTTTATAGAGACTTAATAGGATGACCACTTAATGTTTATTTCAATAAAATTTTATGTTAAATATATCAGAGGGGAGAATATTTCTGCCAGTATGATTTGTCATACATCATTCTGAATGTAACATTTTTTAATTTAAAGGAACTATTATTATGTTTTCCAAAAAATATTTTTTTTAAGGAATTTATAAAGCAATTCCTTTTTTTTTAAAATGTCTGATAATGTTTTTTATGTGGTTTATATGTTCATTTTTACTTGCTCCTGAAGTCATCCATATTTTGACAATTATGGAACAAATCCCTTATTTTACAAGGAACATGTAGTCTTTATAATGCAAGATCCCCATTGAATTGTAGCTTATTAAAAATAAAATGGGAAATGGTCTAATCCCAGGATATCCCAGAATACTTTTTTAAAAACATTTAAACTCCATAATAAAGTTTAAATTAAGATCATTATTGGCCATCACTGATAGATTCAAAATTCTCAGGATAAGCAAATAGCTGGTAAATGAGAAACCCTAGTTGATGCTAATAGCATCTTTTGTTTTGAGTGACATTTAAGTTTAAGAAGCCCACTTCCAAGACAGAATTCTGGCCTTTCACTTGCATGGGAGCTGTGAACCTCAAACTGACATGACATTTTCAAGCTCCATCTATTGGATAATCTGGAATCCTCCTCACTCCACCCCATTATAAGAGCTAGTATTCTTGGTTAAATGGTCACCCTACTGCTTTAAACATCAAACAAAAAATGAGAAACTATCCCACTAAATCAGAGAGAGATAAAAGGAATTAGAGAAAATGTGATAGGAACAAATAAATGACATGTCCTATCAGCCTTGCTTGTTCAAAGCTGTATTAAGTGTAAGTCTTACCTTAGTTGAAGAATTCAGTTTTATGAGCATTTTATCTGGATCACAAAAAACAATTTCATGATTCATGTTTCTAATTTCTTGCAATACTGCTTCATTTACTAAAAACTGTTTCTGCTCATCTTCTAAAGTTATCTGAAATTATATGAGAGAATTACTAATAACTAGACTTAAAATGTTGATAATTTCTAACTAAAACTATCTGATAATCTCTATACATGTATATAAATTAAAATGATGTAAAAACAAGATTATGCAGATACATTTTGGAATTTTTACATTTGTGATAGTTTAGGTGTTTAAAAAATCCACTTACCATTTATGCTATTGTACTTAGTGTGAAAAATGGTGTTTTTTGTTTCTAAGATGGCTAGTCACTATCACATGCATATAATGTGTAAATGGTGGTTTTTTGTTTCTGACTGTGGCTATAACTCAGTGTTACTATACCTGATTCTAAGTGATGTAAGACTAACTAAACTCAGAGGTATTTTACTGTACTTATTATAAAAACGGATATTCAAGTGGATATTTAAAATGTCATACTATTCATATCAAAAACATTTTATATACAGACATATGTTTCATGCTATCAAATTGTGAGTCAATGTTACATGTTTAAGAGTATTCTTTCCAGCCAAGTTCCACAGATATAGCCACAGTATGCTGACACTTGCAAGAAACAATTTGGAAAAACAAATCCCTAACCAATTATAATTTATAGAATCCCTGAGTATTTTGAAATTATATTAATATTAAAGCATTCTTTTCCCAAAATGGAACAGAGAAGTTTCCAAGCTTATACATATTTTTTACTCAATATCTAACGTAGGTTCTTTTCTAGATATACAGTGAAATGTCGTTATAACGAACATCAGTGTAACGAATTATTCAGTACAGCGAATTTTTTTTTCGCCCCTTCCCCTTGGCTTATATAACATCTGTTAAAAAGTGTCGTTGTAACGAATTTCGTGTTTTCAGTATTGCGAAAAAAAATAGCCGTTTTGCAGATATTTAATTTTATCCCCTTACCAAAAAAAAATTAATTCGGCAAATTTCTATAACTCAAGTCAACTTGAACTCAAACGACATTCACATTTACTAAATAATGGGAGGGGGGAGTGTGAGAGGAGTAAGATGTTATGGTAACCTTTAACATCTACTGATGAGGATAGTAAACATAAATTCCACCATGTGCAGTACTGAGACAAGTAACGTCTTGGGACGGCGGGGGGGGGGGGGGGAGTGAGTGGCGGTGTCACAATTACGTAACAAACGGAGGGGGGGTAGATGAGAGTTTTAGCAAGGTCGGGAAGGGGAGAGGAAGAGAGTTAAGACGTCACGAGACAGTCAAGCGACGGCGGGCACAATTACGTAACAACGAACTGGGGGGGGGGAGTGGAGCGGCGGTGGCTGTTACGAACGGGGATGGGTGAGAGGAGAAGCATTTTAGCAATGGTAGAAAGGGGAGGGGGGTGGAGAGAGATAAGATGTCAGCCACCTGCACGAAGAGAACTCACAAGTAGTGACGTACGTAGGATTAATTAAAAAATCAATAAACCGGTGTTATGTTTGTGTGCGGGGGAGGGTGCGGTAATGAGAAAGAAGCAAGACACTTTTTTGGGAGGTATGAGAAAGACATAATGGATTTGATGTGTATGGCGGTTATAAGCAAGTAATTAAGGGTAGCATTTCCCAACTAGCCAGCCAGGCAATGTTCTTTCGAACATCAACCAGACTGCAGTTGAAAAAATGATTAAAAAGTAACTTGACAGTTTTAGTAAAAAGCAATGTCATTGTTTTGGGTAGGGGCTTGATTAATGCTTAGGGTCGCATTTTGCGAATATGGCTATTAACAATATTGTTTAGAATAATGGCGACGTATAGTTTGGGGTAAAGACTTGATGGACAGAAGACTGCAGGGTCATTCCATGTCAACTCAACCAGTGGTGTTCACCCGACCCCCTCAGATCTTCCTGAAATTTTCAGGGCTTGTGGTACATTTAAAGTTGAGTGATTCCTGAAAGTTTCAGGCAATTTGGTCAAAAACTTTCTGAGATATGATTTTTTTAATTTTTAGGGGTAGTCGCGAGTGCGCGTGACATTTACATTTTTGCGATATTTGAACGTGAATATTTCAAAAACTAAAAGAGGTATCAGGCTGAAATTTTCAGTATTTACTCATTGTTTTGTCCTAAATTGAATGATGTATTTATCTTAAGTGTAGCTTGCACACAGAATGCCCTAAAAATTTCCAAACATTGCACTTCAGACAGTTTTCATCAATATTTGACTCGGTATAGCCAAGAACCTATAAGACATGAAATGATGTTTGTTATACAATTAGTAAGTACCATATATGTGTTTATTATTTTGATAGAGAGTTCCTGTTAATCAATAATAGTGTACTCATTCAACTCAGGACAAAACAATGAGTAAATACTGAAAATTACAGCCTGATACCTCTTTTAGTTTTTGAAATATTCGCTACGCAATATTCAATAATAGTGTATAATCATGCAATTTCATGCAATTTTTCACCAAGAAGGCGTTAAGACACCAACATGAAATTTTCACCATAGCTAGTACTTGCCAAGGTTAACAAGTGTGCAAAATATGAAAAGTGTGAATTACTGTCCACATGGTCATCTGGGAGTCGCAATAAGTGCAAAAATGGATGACCATGATGCTTAAAGGGGTCCACCATGAGTACACTATTATTGATTAACAGGAATTCTCTATCAAAATAATAAACACATATATGGTACTTACTAATTGTATAACAAACATCATTTCATGTCTTATAGGTTCTTGGCTATACCGAGTCAAATATTGATGAAAACTGTCTGAAGTGCAATGTTTGGAAATTTTTAGGGCATTCTGTGTGCAAGCTACACTTAAGATAAATACATCATTCAATTTAGGACAAAACAATGAGTAAATACTGAAAATTTCAGCCTGATACCTCTTTTAGTTTTTGAAATATTCACGTTCAAATATCGCAAAAATGTAAATGTCACGCGCACTCGCGACTACCTCTAAAAATTAAAAAAATCATATCTCAGAAAGTTTTTGACCAAACGGCCTAAAATATTCAGGAATCACTCAACTTTGAATGTACCACAAGCCCTGAAAATTTCAGGAAGATCTGAGGGGGTCGGGTGAACAATTGTCAAAAAACTGGTTGAGTTGACATGGAATGACCCTGCAGTCTGGTTGTTGGGGAATATTTAGAACGATCTTTTATGCTTGGGAGTGTTCAGAAGAAAATTACAGACTTTTTCAGGTGACTTCTGTGTGTTTGTATTATTTGATATTTTCTTATTATAATAAAATTGAATCCAGTTAAAAAAATATTTAATTATTTAATAAATGAGACAATATGAGTAAGAGAGCCGTAATGGGCACTTGCACAGGTTTCTTATAAATCAAGGGAAGTAAGTCATGTTGAATAACTGTTGCACAAATAAATGAGTTATGTCCCTTAGTTCAATGCCGTTGGCGGTATGTATTAAAAACAGAAGATGTCGTGGGGGGACCCCCCCCCCATTTCAGTTAAACAAATTTTCAGTATTACGAACGAATTTCGAGTCCCCGTGAATTTCGTTATAGCGACATTTCACTGTAGTATGCTTAAAAAAACTATATTGCTTAATTACAGAAACATGATTAAAGATATAGGCCTAAATGACATTTGCATTCATTTTCTTTTTTAAATCTTAAGATGATCCCATTTCGGGCTCACATTTTTTTTAATGTATATTCTGCAATATGCTGAATTTATATATATATGAAAATAAAAAAATTACATACTAAAAGCAAGACAAAAGAAATATAGATCATATATCTACAATACAATGTATTATGTTTTAAAAATAGTTTTACCTTTTTTACTTCTTGATGAATTGTTAAAATGATTGATTTCATCTTACAAGGGCTAGTAATTTTAATTTTTGTTTCCAATTTATTATATTCCACTTTAGTTCCAACATATCTTTTTTGGAGGGCCTTTTGTAAATTAAATGCTTCTAAGATGTCCAGAATAAAGGGATGATGAAATTTACAGGTGCTGCAATTAAAAAAAGCTACTCCTGTGTCATCCTCTTCAATACTCTGTGAATAGGAGAGCAGTGACTGAACATTTTCCACATCTAACATATGTTTTTGCACAAAATCTTGAAAAGGAACCTGAAAGTGAAATGATTTCTTGAAACATCAAATAACATATTTTGCAAATGATTCTAATAAAAGACTGTTCAAAAAGAGGTTTTCTCACCTTCTGACCATATTCAACTGCAACATCCAGCTTGAGATTATTGCCATCTTCAGAGATGATTAATTTACTTTTTTTAAATTCTGACAACATTGTCACAGTCAGAGAATCTGTTAAAGCCATTAACTACATGAAAAAAAAGCAGGTTATTATATTCTAAAATTCAGTTCATACATCAAAATATAGCATTCAAATAATGTATTCTATTTAATGGCCACAGTAAATTACATATAAATTACATAGTAATTTAATTTATTTACAAGGACAATTGGACAAGTAAGGTGAAATATTATTATATTCAATATTTTATCATATAATAGGGGAATAAGGAAAATGGAAAATCAACGGATCAAGATAAAATAAAGACTTTAAAAAAAAGATAGGAAAAAAGGAAAGTCACATTAATCGTGAACCCATCCTGATTAAGAAAAAAAACCAGAGAAAGCACTAATAGAAAATTGTCATAGGTTATGGATAATACTGATTCAGAGTGATGTTGGGAATACACTAGAAATTATGTGTGATCCTTTTTAGAGCTAGTGATAAAAACAGTGAAAAAAAACCAACATGAACTTTGCTTGTGAAAGATTATTATCTCAAATTTGACTAAAACATAATATGACAAAAAAAATAAACAATCTACCTATTTTTGCAGGATGTCAAATTTGATTGAAACATAATACAATGTATTACGGAAAATAAGGTATCTAAGCCAACTAGCCAAAATGCTGCTTTTTTTTTAAGTTCTGGAAAGAATTTTATAAAACACTAATGGGACAGTATTTGCAGTATCTTTCTTTCATACCCACCATAGCTAATAGTACGATGGCCGTGGAGACAAAAAGTGGGGCTTCCAATGAACAATTTTTTTTCAATTATTAAATTACTTTCTTTATTAAATCTTGACGAGTATACTATGGTGTATTATAAACTTATATTTTACAGCATGAAAATTTGGAAAGCAGTTATCAATAATTTCATGCACGGTGACCCCCAGAACTAACCTACCTATAAAGTTGATGCTGAAAACATGATAAAAAGTCAGTAATATTTTACAAGTAATTAGCCACATAAACTTAAACATAAAGAAGTAAATCAATAGTCCCCAACTTTTTTCTCGCCAACGTTTGATAATCTCCCAGGAGCCTGCTGAAGGGGTTGGGGAGTGTTGATTTTATTTTAGATTGTTTTGATTTACAATGCCACTGCCGCTCACATCTGAGTTAACCTCTCGTCAATGGAAAGTCGCACAATATCGGCAGAAATACAACATAGTAAATAAAAAGGAAATAATTTAATGTTAATTGGGCTGCCCAATACCATTTGAACTAAGGACCAGTACTGGGGACCACTGAAGTACGACATACATTTAAATTCTATGAAAGATATTTGTTTAAAACTCAACAGAACCTTTTGTTTATTGTTATACTGTAGCAAGCAATTTGTGTCCCCCTGTATTTCTCAAGGATTTAATAATTTCATAGCTTACCCTGTATAATACAAGGCCAACATTTATTCAGTTTATTTAAACAAACCTCGCACAATTAATGTCTAAAAGCAATGACTTTTTTTTTTACATTAATCCCATTATTTTTAACCTAAAAAACAACAACCCTTAAAATTAAGAAATTTTAAAAGCAGATTTCTGATAAATAATTGTGGTACCAGTGGGTGAGAAATGCATACCTGATAAAAGTTAGATGTGTATAAATAAAAAAACTGTCTCAGCCTATGGTCTTTATTTATTTACACTATTATCCTCCTATTGATTTTATTGATCAATAATGGATAAATCAATACAAAGTAATTTAATTTTCTATATTGGGAGTTCCCAAAAGTGTGGGATGGAGGGCATATATAGGGTGAGTTTTTCGATGAGATATGTTTATATGGTAACAAAGGAAATTAAAATTTACATGAAAGATATCATAATTTAAAATAACATGATCCTCTAAATAATCAGAAGTTGCTGTCAATTTATATTAATGTATTATATAAAAATAAATCGGTCAATCTTATTGAAAATTATAATGAAAAGAAGTATAAAAAGAAAAATAACCTTCCTATCCTCCTCTGAGATAAGCCAATGTAAGTTCTTAACTGTAGATTTAGGGCCCAAAATCTCTGCTCCTTCATCTACAAAGTTGATTGTACAATTATGTAGCTGAACTGCCTCATTGATATTTAGAAGCTTTAGGATATCTGACAAATATTGTTTTTTTAAATAACATAATGTTGTTGTGTTATCCTCATCAGTGTTTGTTTTTTTATTAACATTCATTTGTAAAGAACTAAATTTTTCATTAGTAACTGATGAAATCTGAAAATCTGTTGATGTCATGGTGGGGAGTAAATTAATATGTTTTTCCGTGTTTTGGCTAATGTTTTTCATTTCTAATTTATTTTGTTTCAAAAGACTGGCATATTGATCTTTAAAACATTCTTTAAAGCCATCAAAATAAGGGCAGACTTTAAGTTCAGTATTTCCCCATGTCCATTCTTTTTCACATACTGCCAAAACAGCATCTGCATCAAATGGTAGAGAGGAGAAAAAAATTCATATTATTTGATTTAGAAGAAATATATATATATATATTAGGGTGGGTCAAAAAAAAATTTTTTTGGAGTTGGGAATTTGAAACATATTCAAAAAGTTGCTTATGGTCCTACTGATTGTAAAAATGTAAAATTTGTAAAAATCAGATAATGTCTTCCACTCCCAACTTTTAGTTCAAGGGGGTACGGGGCAAAAAAAATGCACTATGTATAAAAAAAAAAATTTTTTTTTTTTTTTTTACATTTTTAGATACTAAAACATGTCAATAATAACTACGAATTAAATATATTGCATAAAAATTTTTTTTAGATCAATTAAAATGTATTTTCAGAATGTTACTCATTCAGAGACGTCAATAATTTAAAAACTTAAAAGTCATTTTTCTCTGAAAAAATATTTTTGACATTTTGCTTCACTATGGCAAGAAAATCTCAAAAACCACCTGTCAGATTTTGATAAAACTTCTAATTTTCATGTAGAAGAGGTGCATTTATAGAATGTCAGAGCCTTTTCAAGAAATTTGAAGTCCTTTTTTTTAAATTTTCAAAATTAGCATTTTTTGCTTATTTTCACCAAACAAAATTTTAAAAATTCATAAAAAATGTATTTATTACATTATCAAAAAAGTACTTTGACATTCCCTAAAGTAAGCTTTTCTGATTATAAAATGTACATTGTATATGAAACAGTCTATAAATATTTCAGAAATTTTTGCCACAAAAAGGTCATAAATTTCAAGATGGCGGCATGCCGCACCCACAAATATCAATATGTTAATATTTTTTTTAACAAAATTATTTTTAAATCTACTATATCATTACTAAGATATTAAAATGTCTTAAAATTTAATAATAAAAAAGATTTTGCTTTGACCCAGGTACCCCCCCCCCAATGTATGACATTTTACAACATTTAGAATGTTTGGTATAAGTAATATGAAATTGTACATATCTATAAATCGTTCATGCAAAATATACAATGTACATATGAATAATACTGTTTATGGATTGTCACAGGAAACTTGCTTTGCTTTCAATTTTCGGAAGAACATCCCTTGATTTCTTTGTTTGCAAAACCATCCCATGTCGAGAGCTATGTCCGTACAGTTTGAAATGTCCGTACACTTTCAAACTAACAGCAGTAACTTCTTTAATTGCTCTTTCAACAGCTTGAGAGTGACAGGGAATTTGATCCAGTATGATTGGGTTGTTGCGTTTAAGTTCATCATCACAAATACATTCCAGCAGAGGAGGGGATGTCACTGCACAAAGATCCCAGTTAATCATCTGATCATATGATTTAGCTGCAATATTCAGGATTATGTCATTTTTGTTGAAAAATTCTAACTCTGCATGGAGCTGGTTTATGTCGTGCTGTTATGATTTTATTTACTGCATACCTTCCAATTTCTTCATCATTGTCCTAACTGCAGCCAATAGAATGTTTTCTGGATGTGCAAAGTAGCAGCTATTTTCCAATACAGGCAATATAATAGATTGATCAGCAGTATCAAGGTTCTAAAGCAGTTGTATCATATAGAAAAAGTTTCTAGCCCCACTTTGACAAGATGGATCGCAAAAATCCTGTTCGTTTTTGTTAACCATCTTTGCTCTCATCAGCATGTTCCTTGGCTGCCCTATCTCTCCAAATTTTTCTATGTCGACGCATCTTTGCTGGATCCAGAGCTGTAGATGGTATTAACATGTTTAAGTCCTTCAACACAGCTTTAACGATAAGACATGTATCCCTATTGCTTAGTTTACATCGATCCATTGCTTCGAATTGATATCTGTTTTGTTATTTGGAACATTCCTCATCGCTGGAGAAGTCTGCATCAAGTAGTTCATCATCTTCAGCATCCTGATCTGGAATATCATTATCTTTCTCATCATTGACGTTATCATTTGTGGTTCCTATCTGATCGCCACCCTGCATCAATGAATGTTTTCTTTTCTGTCGATTTTGTAATATTTTTGTTGTTTGCTTGTCAACATTGTCTATGAACATATTTCTTGCCATCTTTTGATCCACCCAAAATGCCCACTCAAGCACAGAAATTATTACTGATTGTGGACATTTACAGTCTCTTCTATCCCTAACACCTGCATCTTTTTACTCGAACAATTATACTGGTAATGTCATTTGTAGGGATACTAGCCTGGTCATATAATTGTTTAACTTCATGCGCTAATGCGTGCGCTCGTGGATGAAGGCTATGATTGTATATTTCCATTTTAAGCATCCACCAATAGCCTTGAAAACATCTTCACTGGTTGGAAGTTGTCTTTTAGGCAATTCAGCTGCTGACCCAAACACAGAATGTACAGTTGCACTTCTTGTAGAAGAACTCATATTCATAGAAGAACTTAATAAAATAATTGAAAAATTAATCAAAAATGAAATAAAACAACCATGCGTGATCCGATAATGAATACATGGTACACCAGTTATATTGAGGGAAAAATGGATGCAATGCTTATCCTAGTTGTCTGAACTAATTAGTTATTCATAAAAAAGGTTATAAAGATTAAACACAAATTTTATATGCATATCATTTCTTTTTTGAATAACCTAGGTCACAAATTTAACATGTTCAGTCACAAAAAACTCATAGTAAATATAGTAAAAATTTCGAACAAAAGTTGGGAGTAGTAAAACTATGTAGTTTTCAAATATTTGTACATATTCCATGTACTACCATGATGTAACAACTTTTTAATAATGTTTCAATAAAAAAAATGTTTTTGACCCACCCTAATATATATATATATATATATATATATATATATATATATATATATATATATATATATATATATATATATATATATATATATATATATATAAATATATATATATATATATATATATATATACACAAATATATATATTTATCTATATAAGTTATGTTTTTTAAATATATATTTCTATCTTCTTATTTTTAGACTCCACCATTGCTAACGTGACATGGTGTTGTGTGCCTGCCACATCAGCATTATTTGTGGCACATGATGCATGTATAGCATGTATACAGAGCAGCAAGGTGAGTGCACTTACTAAATCTGCTGGTATGGCAGAAAAAAAGGATTTTTCTTTCCACCATAGAGAGGTAGAGGGTGTTGTGTGCCTACCCCTTCTGCCAAAAATAAATTTGCGAGTGTGACAGATAGGAAAGGTGTTTAAGCTGATCACATCTGTAACCACTGACATCTGCAAATAACAGGGTCTAGGCTTAACCTTATCTACCATGTGGATTTGCTTCTTTGTTTGTGGTGATGTAGGCGTCAAACCATAATTCCCATTCTTAAATAAAAAGCAATAGGAATAAAAAAAATTGTCCTCATAGTTTTAAATAATACTGACAGATATTGGATAGCAGTGAAAAAACAAAGTCCATGAAAACAAGAACAATGTTTACAGAACCCATCCAGTACCTTGCATATGCTGATGATATAGCATTGATTGGAAAGCAAAACAAGGATATAGCAAAAGCATACGTAGAATTAGAAATAGCAGCTCAGAAAGCAGGTTTAACAGTGAACGAATCAAAGACTCAATACATGCTATTACAAAGAAATGAAAAAGAAGGACAAGAAAAATCATTCAAAATCAGTAATAGAGAATGTGAAAGAGTAGAAAACTTTAAATATCTGGGATCAACCATAAGTGGGAAAAATGATATAATGATAAAGAGATCAAAAACAGAATAAAAGAAGGGAACAGAATATATTACACACTGCATAAAATACTGAAAAACAGACAGATCTCCAGAAAACTTTAAAAAACCATATACAAGACAATGATACGACCAGCAGTAACATATGGTAGTGAAACATGGACCATCAGCAAACAAGCAGAAAATATGCTTAACACTTGGGAAAGGAAAATATATGGGCCAGTAAAGGACAATAACAAGTGGAGAAGTAGAACCAATTCAGCACTGTACAGACTATACGAAGAACCAAATATAACAGCTGAAATCAAAATGAATAGATTGAGGTTGGTAGGGCACATAGAAAGAATGGAAAACAACAGAGGTCCAAAAGCAATATATAAGGCAAGACCCAATGAGAAAAGCCCTAAAGGCAGAACAAGAAGTAGATGGTTAGAGGAATTGGAGAAAAACCTTAAAGCCATAGGAGTGAGAGAGTGGAGGAAGAAGACCATGGATCTGGAAAAGTGGAGAAGAGTAGTATGGCAGCCCAGGGCCCTAAATAGGCTGTAGAGCCAAAGGAAGAAGAAGAAAGATATTGGATATTTTTTATATATTGTTTTAATAGTATTTATTGGTTATAAATTAAGCTAAAATTAATTAAAACATTTATCTTAAAAGTAAATATCATTTATATGTAGCGAAAAATGCCTTAGATGTATTTATATTTTAAATTTGAGTTAGGGGAATTGATTCAGGGAGATTAAATGATTTAATAATTTTCAGCTGAGCACATTCTTTACCACTATTGACTTTATAAATCTTCTACTAATATCACTTCATAGACACAATATTTAAATTATTACTTACAATTAATTCAATGAATCCTTTTATTTACATGTTTGTAAGCAGAGTCAATACATCGTAAATATTTGTTTCCGTATTTGTATGCTGATGTGGATAAGTATCTATTACTCTGATTTGTTATGTTTAGATGATTCTGGAATATATTACTGTCTTAATATTTAGCCATAAATCTTCTAATATTGGTTCATGAATACAATATTTGAACTCTTACATACAATGAAATGATGCATTTCTTTACAATAATGTTTGTATGCCGATTCAATACATTGTGAATAATTAAAATTTACCAATGCAACAAAGTTTATAGCATGCAATGAACGACAGAATATATTCCAGAGATATTTTCTATTTACTGACTTTGTATCAATTTCCTGAATGCGAAAAACTGATAAAATTATTAGGAGGTGGGGGTGTCACATTGCATTTATATTTCCATGGCAACTCTGGGTTTTACAGTTAATATATATATATATATATATATAATCTTTTTATAATAAACATAGAAAGACAGTTTAAAATGCATGCATATGGTGATGAAATTACATTGTAATGATTCATGAGAAAATAAATTAATAATAAAATGATATTGGTTGATGTAGGATTTGTCCAGGCTGCTAATGATGTTAAAAAAAAAACTGGTAATAAGTTTGAAAGGAATGTCATTCCATCTATATCAAATGTATAAAAACCAGCAGTACTAAAAAGAAATCAAATAATTTATTATACTTATGCTTAATTTTAAAATGCTAACAGTGACAGCCAATATTAAGTCAAAAACAGTGAAATAAAATGTATGCTAGGTATGCTTAAATGTTATGCCACAACTAAAAGTTGTTAAATTTGGGACATTTTCTGCAAAAAATTGGGTAAATTTTTACTATGCATGGAGAAAAAAAAGTGACTTGGTTTATTTTGTGATGAAAAAAAGTATTCTAATACCAATACTGATGGTGGCAAAACAAAGAATAGGTATTTAAAAATACTTAAAACTTTTATTAAAGTACCACTTCACAAATACAAGGACTTGACTAAAATAAATATTTTTACATAAAACCAATAAATAATCATCTGATATAACAATCATTATAAGCTGGAAGATAAAAAATAATAATAAAAAATAATCTACTGTGGAGACTAGGCATAATAAGCATAAGCACTATAATGAATTTATATATCAATAGTTCTTGAATTAGTCACAACATACAGTGCCTGCTCCAATTTTTATACATGAACCAACACCTCTGTCAAAGTAAAGATTGACAATCTGGTGGACCTTAGGAAACCACTCCTGGCCACAATGAAAAAGCAAAAAATTGACATGCTTTTCATTATGATACCCTTTACAAAACTATAATGCAGAGAGGACAGGCCAAAATGTAGTGAGCCTACTGGTGACCACACAACAAAGAGAGGAATGGCAAGATCCATCTGTTAGAGTGTACCTAAAGTATCCCCCCCCAAACAACATTACATTACTTATGAAGTCACCCCAATGACAAAATTGTTTAGAGGCTAATAAAATAGAATAGACTATCAGGTAAAAACTAATAAAACAATTTAAAAAGTTAACATTTACTTACCTAAACCTTCCTTTAATGTGAATTCAAAGCAATCATCATCTAACTGTATTTTATCACTGATAGTAAAGTGGGATCTTTTTGCAAAAAAATATCCAAGTTTGTCAATCAATCCAAATAGTTTCAATTTATATGTCCTCACAAAGATACTCTGTGTTGGCTTTTCTAGTCTAATGACCAATCTTTGTTTTTCCCAAACATCACAGTTACTTTTGAGAATGTTTTCCAAGTCTAAATTTACAAACAAATTTTAAAAGAATAAATCATAATAAAAATGATAATTATGCCATTATTTCATTCTTAAAAAATTAATAAATCACATATTAAAAACGTTTTAACAAGATAATTTAATATTTAAATGTTTTCCAAACATGTATTAAGTTATTTTAATTTCAATCATAATTTAGTGCATATTTTATTGTTGATACATTGTATTTGTCATCTTGAGATATAGTGGTATTCTAGATATTCACCATCATAAAGAATGCTTGCCGAATAAACGTGTTTCATACACCAAACTGCATACCCCACATAAAAAGACAATTTAAAATTTTTAGAAATTTAGCTAGAAGTGTATCAAGTGAAGACAAATCTTTACATTAAGTTTTTTCTCTCCTCATTACACTTTTTTTGTCCAGTTTTGAATATTTTTTTGTGTCAATCTTATGGTTAAAATTTCCTTTTTTATGAGAAGTGATAACCCTGATAAAAAAAATGGGTCTATAGAAAGGTGGTGTTGGTGAGAAGTCCAATATAGCTATATTTATTTTTCTTTAAATTCCACCTATAACAGTGACAACTAAAAAGGGATAAAAAATGAGACTTGTTTATGGTGTTTTGTGTGTACATTTGGGCATGTCACATCATGTAGGAAAAGAAAAAGTTAAACAGTAAAAAAAAAAGATGCTTTCTGCAATTATTAATCCTTTTGGACATAAAATTAGATGTGTGAAAGAATAGTTCACATTAAGTTTGTTCAGAACTCATTCTTCATGTTTTTCTACAGTTTATAGCTATAAATATATGCTGTAACAGGATGATTGTTTATAATGGTAAACTTCACAGATGAAGAGGGCAGTATTAACTGAAATTAGGTCAACATCAAATTTGGCTAATAATATTTCCTGCTCAAAAAGTAAAAAAAAATAATTCATAAGTGTAATAAACTTTCTGTTAAAATCTCCAGTGTACATAATTTGTATTTTCTCTGCATCTAACCTGATGAACAATTTAAGTACATATCATTTATCAATCCCTGCTTGGACGAGTTATTTACTTTTTTTTTTTTGACTTCATTTTTTAGTAATTTCTTTTTTTTTTTTTTTTTGCATTTTCCAGGAAGGGATTACATGATTTTCTCTAATAATTAAAGCCAAATTGAGTTTCACATAATGAACACCCTGCATAATGGATTGCATTAGTAAAGCTGGGTACCACAGTATAATTATATTTATGTATGTACACTGTTTCCTCAAAGTTAAAACCTAACCCTGCCTCAAATAAATTTTGATGCAAATTTCATGGAAGGGAGAATGAAAATTGACTGGAATATACTATTTCCTACAAGAGAAAAGTTTCATTCATTAGGATACATTTTATATTGCAGTGTTTGGGCATAGGTAAAAGTACAAGAAGTTGTTTGTAAATTGACTTTGTTACATTTTCAATGTTCATTAATGGTAAACTACTAACAGTATTTGTATTTATTAAAAAACTGGCATGTTAAAATATGAAAGATCAACTAGTGAATTGTAAAATTTTTTTTAGTAAAAAGGTATACAGTTTTACATAACTAACGAACTGAAAAAATCAACTCTGTAAACTAGATTTTAAAACTCCCATACCTACATTAACCTTACTTTTTTCCACTGTTAACATTAAAAAAGAAATCTCAACAGCCAAGGGGAAACTGCATCAACACTTTTTAACAAATTTTAGACTTTTGGTGACACCACCCTCCCTTTTTAAGGCATTTTTTTTTCTCAAACCCAGTGCAAGTGCAATCGTAGAGACTATTCACACATAATACGAAGCTAAAAGTATATACATTTACTCTCTCTTCCCAATTAACTACAGTAAAGGACCTCCCAACTCCTAATTATATTACAGAGACCAAAACTATCTCCACCCATAAATATTTTTGGATGGTATTAATTGTGAACAAGGAGAGTCCTAAATAACTATTTTATTCATTTCTACAATCAGAACCGCTCTCATAAATAGGGGTCAGCACTAAAATGACCTTACAGTTTGGCGCTCAAGTTTGCAATGATTATTGAGTCCAACATTTGCAAACAGTGGACTTAATAGCATTTTTGCATTGGGCCCATAAATTACCTTTCCCAAGGGCCACTAAAAATGTAAGAACAGCTATGGTTACAAAAATATATAGTGCACTCTATATGAAGAATGTACAATAGAAGCATTTGTAATATTATAATTACTAGCTGTACCCTGCTAAACCTTTGCATAGAGATAAACTAATGTTCAGCTTTAATACATATTTTCAAAATATTAATAATGAGTTGAATATTGTTAACATTTCGCATATAATTGCCGCTTACAAATTCGACAATTAAACTTTAATTTTCTTAATTAAACTTTATTTTTTTTTTTATGAAATATTTTCCCAACCCAAAGAGCCCACACTGAATGCTAATTGTATTGTCCAGGGCTAGCATGTCCTTGATAAAAAACAAAAAGTGAAGTTGAAAGGTGAAATGTATTCCTTTTTTGAAAGACTGTCTGCAATGAGTTGATCTCTTATTTGAGACAAGAGCTCTATAAGAAAAGCACTAAAAATTAATTTATCATTATTAATGCCTTGTTGCAATAAATAAATAAATATCAAAATCAACAAAATAAAATAATGACATACCAACTGCTTCTTGAAACATTATGACAGCTCTTTCTTTCTGCTTTGGGTCATTCCATATTTTTTGTAAATGATTGTCACAGAAATATTTTTTAACAAATTTATCAAGCTTGGAATTTTTTTTTTCAGTTAAGCCACTTATTAGCACCAGTTTATCCATTTTTGTGTTTTATTTTGACAGTTCACTCTAAATGTGTAGTACTAATGCTTGAGTGGGAATATTGTGTGCTGTAAGATAAAGGCATCATATTTGAGTATATATACATTTTGTAAGTTTAATATTCGCACACATAAATGCCCTTACTACATCAAAATTGTTTACTCACCGTTCCCTCTACCCACCCAAAGTAAACATATGAAGGGACCATTCATATAAAATACTAACCAAAAAGTATATACATCTACTCTCCTATTCCCCATAAACTCCAGTAGCTATTGCATAAAAATAAAATACTTACAACTTGTACATGCAAGACCTATCTCACATATTTAATTTATTTAGCACTTTCAAAGCATTGCACGTATGAATTAAATCAAAGCAAATTTTGTAACAAAATATTGTGCGCATCTAGCAAAACAATCCGTAAACCATGATACGCATACACCAAGGTTTGATTGTAACATGTCATTTAAGTTTTAATGATCACGAGAGTCGACTCAAGAGTTTTATTTTAAAAGCGATGGTAATGTTACAAAAAAAATATCCGATATCATCAAATCCTGTCGCTTTTCTCTATTTATTTTAATTAAAAAGAATATATGCTTACCATTTTTATGGCATCCTCATTTTTGAAGATAAAAGCAAAACCATTGAACAGAAACACCCCAATCTTAAACTTAGAAGCCACAAATTCTTGGAAATACACAAGACAGCCAAACGACTAACCTAAAATGCTTAATGATCTAATAAATGGTATTCCCGAAAAAAAAAATCTTTCACATAATAAAAATACGTTGAAACAAGTGATAGCTAGAAGATTTACTTACCATTTCATAAAGTTTGTTGTTTGTTTAATTTGGAATGTGTTTTTATTTAATTTTTGAGAATAAAAGCAAAGGAAAGAGGAAAAAAGTGATAAAAACAATTTTCCAAAAGAACAAATTACTTTCGATTTCACGTTCGTAACTAATGCGCATTTTTTCTTTTACTTTACGGTAACCCAGGCGTCTAAAAATAGAACAGGGAATTCGCGATAAAAAAAAAAAAGATTTTTTTTCGGAGTGTCTCTATACACATGAAGTTTGACCTAATTTTAGTTTATAAATAGACAAAGAGCTCTTCTTTGTAAAAGGGTATCTTTATTAGTGTAGCTCTTTTAAACTGAAGATCTAGTAACCTAGATGTGCAAGTAACCTTACTTCCTGTTTGTCTGATGGGTATAGGAAACAACGCCATTTGTTGGCGCGAACATGTTGTTATTACAGAATATTTCATTGTAAATATTTCGAAATATCAAATATTACTAAAGCTTTGTTATTTAAGTGTGAACCATCAAGGTAAGTTTGTATTCATAATCTTTTGAAATTTCTATAAATATACCGGTATTTAAAGCGTATGATTATACCATAATTATGACGAATTATAATTATATGCCGCACAGGCTCCACGTACGTCAAGACGTACGATGTATTTTTTTTTTACCACGTACGTCAACAGAATGAACTCTTATGATATGCAGTTTATATTATGATATTATTACTTACACAATGATGGTGCTCAAAATCGGCGATCGTTTTAACACATTTAAAGAGTAAACAGAACGAATGAGAACTCTTATTTACTGCAGACGTTGATGACGTCATTTACTGTTAAAAATCGGAGATATTTTTTTTTTATTCGGGGACCATAAAAAGATATTGCTCCACACCCTATCCCTTATCCTAACCCTAATCCTATCCCTAACCCTATCCCTAATCATATCTCTAACCCTAATCCTGAAAAAAAATCTGGAAAAAAAATTTATGATTTATAAAAAAAATGACCATCAATAGATATTGCACCACACCCTAACCCTGATCCTGAAAAAAAAAATTTGAACAAAAAAATTTATGTCTCGAGTAGGAATCGAACCCGCACATAGCTAGCCTAACTGGGTTCAGCCAAGCGAACAACCTACATCACTAGCGCGCCACACAAACTAACCTCTCATTTTAATGTATAATTAGAAAAAATTGCGAAAAGAAAATAACTTCAAATCATAAGAGTTCATTCTGTTGACGTGGAGCTAGTGCGATTATATGCATGGACGGCATGGTCGTGGATCACATTATAACATGAATGACATTGGTAATATTGACAATTAATATTTTGATAAATACTATTGATAAATTACCTCTATAAACATTCCAAAATCACAGTATTGATTGATATTTATTTTAAAAAAATTTAAAAAAAATTGCTTAATGATTTGATCATGATACAGTCCTTGAAAGTAGAGGATGAGACGTTTATGTTAGATTATGAGTGCACAAACCGTGGCTTTATGGCCACTCTCTGTATGAGAGGTAAATGAGCGTGAAATATATTATATAAGTATATTCTTTATGTCTTCATTAATATATATTATTTACATATATATTATTTACTTAATACTGATTTAAATCAATCTGGTTGCTTTCCTAACTAGAAATTAATGTTCAGTGTGGCCATCAGTGATGAAAAGGTTGTACACTAATCATAGAAGATTCTGTCAACCTTTGAAAACTAAGGTATGTGTCTGGACCCAACAGAAGTTGGGCCCTCAGCATGTGGGTTCAGCAGGATACAACATACAACCAGGTCGCCCAGGAAAATGTTTTTATCAAACGTCATTAGATTTACTGGTAAGAGAAAAAATGTGTTACAGGCAAGACAGAGATAGTAGCATGTACAATATATACCATTAGACAACATTAATGTAAAAAAAAAAATCTTAAAATGCAAAACCATTTTCTTTTAATAAGGCTAAATTTTGACAATGATGCTAGCATATTCTATTGTATGCAATCACAATAGTGTATATAATGATGTTAATTTAATATCATTTTTCTTTCCATTTGCAGATATGTTATGTTCGGCAGTCTAAATACTAATATTGATCATTTGAAATCTTTCAATAAAAATGATGCAGTGTACCCTACCTGGGCTAGGGATATGAAAAATGCTCTAATTGAACATCAGTATAGACAGGTATGTGAATAACTGTTTAAAAAAAGGTGTATGTACAAATAAACTGACCAATATATGCAATACTGGTATCATTAAGGTTGACATTTTTTGTTTAATAACTTGCTGTGAAATTTTGTGGTTAAAACCTATTATAACTACAGCATGGTGCAAAAAGCCATTTTAGTCAGGAAAAGGGCAACAGTTCATCTGCTTTTAGGGAGCCAAGCAGTTAAGAAAAGATGTTCTGAATTATCTGGCCATATGGATGTGGGATCAAATCATAGATAAATACGAAAGTTTGGGTAAATATTTCTTACTCATGTATTTTTTTTTTTTTTTTTACAATTTTAAGAGATAATCTATTGTGCCCAACTTGGCTGCAGTCATAAAATTTTGATGAAACTTTTTTAATCTTCTTCCTTTGGCTCTACAGCCCATTTAACCTTTTCATTCCGGATGCGGATTTTTGACAACAATCGCGATAAGGCCCGAACTACGGATGCAGATTTTTGACAACATTTCACTACACCGATAAATTTCTATACCTTATGTTTAATGTTTCACGTTGTAACCTATATATTCTTGTAGAGAAATCATTTCTACACAAATTCATTAATGGTTTTTCATCATTTTCTAGACAGTTCTTTTTTTATTACGTTTTTAGTGGGAAGGGGTAAAAATGACACGCTTTCTCCGATCGAAAAGTCGGCCGAAATGGCCGCTTTTGATGTCCAGTTTAAGCCGGCATTCTAGCGTAAGATTACACACGTGTGGTATCAATGTAAAGGTCAGCCTTCCCTCTATTTGAATATCTAGGTCATTTGCGTAACTTTTCCATTATGTAATAACAGGGAGGCAGAAACCAGACCCCCTGTGTAAGGAATTTCTTTGTCCCGAGCTCGCTAGTGGTAAAAATTGCATTACAGGTTCACCGCGCATGCGCAGTACTATTGTTAGCCTTAGACACAGAACACAGCGTGTTGCTTCAAAATCAAACACATTTTACAAATTATTTAACATTTACGTTTAAAAATGATTTTTTTTTTTACAATAAACAGTATAAAAACTGATTATAATGAATTATTTCTAGTAGATTTACGGCGATGCAGTTATTTTCGATAAACATCGGCAGGTTTATGACCACTAAAATCACCCCTCCTCCAAGATGAGGCCATAGGCGTGTTTAACGTCTGAAAATTACTATTACAATTTCTTTATATTAACTTGCTATAGACTTAAAATACATTAAAGAGAATATATGAAATATAAAATCATCACTTCCAATTGCAGTTTGTTTGTTTTTGTTTTGTGAATGTGCTATATTTCTGTTATTAATGGATGCGTGTTTTTGTGAGACTTAGTCTTAGTATTTCAATATGGATTACATTATTTATGATGACGTTATAAGAACATGTGAGTAGCTACATTTTCCATTTTAAAACATTGTTTGTGTCCTTATTATGTTTAGTTTTAGTACTGTAACTTAAATCACTTATTTTTTCTAAATCACTATGATTTTATTGAGATATATAATTTGTGTCCGGGCCGTTTTATGGTCCAATATGGTGACCGATTTCAAAAGTTCGTTATTATATTAATTTTGGAAAGATAGGAAGAGAAATGATCATTTATTATTATAAAGCTTAAATTCGGAAACATTAATTATAATTAGTTTGTTGTTTTTTCGTTTGTAATGTGTAAGGTTTGAAAGTTGCATAACCAATTGGAAGGAATAAATTATATCGAATTTATATACTTTTATCATCTTTACTATAAAGTCAACATACATAAAATATATATCATAAGAAAGATTGTTTAATTTCCGACATGTTGATATATAGATCATACTATTTAAGATTGTAGTTGATAAATAGTTGCACAATAAATAAAGTCTATATAAACAGCCCACACTCAGGTCCTCCATTAAAAATAGTAATTATATTCAATTCATAACAACTTTATCAAATCTTGATCAATTTTAGTAATTCTTACACTGTTGTAAAGGAAATTGAATGATGTTTATTTTATCTCGATATACCTATAGGCTATTTTTATAATCTCCAGTTAAAATTTTCAGTTGAAAGAGGGTTTAAAAAATCAAAATTGAAAAAAAAATTGTCATACTTTTCTGAATAATAACTTTTTAAATATCAATTGCATAACTTTAATTCTTTCACAGAATGAAAGATAATTCATTTCTTTGTAATAAAATGTATACTTTTAAAGAACTATCTCTATTACTTTAAAAGTTACATGCGTTTTTGTACACCCACCCGTTTTTTCCCAAAACTTTTTGCTCAAGC
Source organism: Bulinus truncatus (assembly GCA_021962125.1). Classification (NCBI taxonomy): domain Eukaryota; kingdom Metazoa; phylum Mollusca; class Gastropoda; family Planorbidae; genus Bulinus; species Bulinus truncatus. The sequence continues at coordinate 2,244,415 of JAGDYQ010000101.1, forward strand.
CCAAAAACCCTCAGTAATTGCAGGGTATTTCTAGTTTTTCCCCTAAGGAACCAATGGGTTAATGCCCTGGCCTGCCATATATAAGGGGACGGGTGGTTGTGCGGTGTAGAGCGCTCGACTGCCGACCGGAGGATCCCGGGTTCGAATCTCAGTAAGAACCTTGGGATTTTTTCAGGTCATGGTGACAGTCCCCAAGTCCACTCAGCTTTAAATGGGTACCTGACTTTAAGTTGGGGGAGTAAAGGCGGCTGGGCGTTGTGCTAACAACACAACCCCTTTATATGCCGAGGTTATAGAAACAGATGAATTCTACACTTCATCTGCCCTGATGACCCGTTAGGGTTAAGGGAACTTTACTTTTACTGCCATATATATCCTTGCTTTGCTTTCCTATCACTGTTATATCAGCAGCATATGTAAGGTATTGGATAAAACTAATCTGAATTTCATTGCTTATTTGGTTACGCTGGTTCGACTCCAGTCCCAGGCTAATAATAAAATGTATGATATTGAAGGAATGGACAAACAATTGCCTGGTGGTCCATAACCAATTTGAGCAATGATCTACAAAAGATGTGTTATTTAGGCACTTAAAATTGTTAGATATAATTTTTTTTATTAGTGTTATAATTTTTGTGTGCAAGTCCAATGTTTTAATAATGTGTGTTCCTTTTTGTCTCAGCAAATTTATTTTAAAAATGTAATGTTGTATTAATATCAAGTTGAATAGGGAAAAGATGTTACTTACTATGGATGGTTCTTCCAATTTTTTTTTTAATATAATACATTTTGAAATATTTTGTAAGGGCTCATTGGGCAGATTAAGTGTAGTATTCATCTGTTTCAGTAACCCCTGCATATAACTGGATTGTGGGGTTAGAACAATGCCCGCCCGCCTTTACTTCCCTAACTTAAAGTCAGGTACCCATTTAAAGCTGGGTGGACATAAGGAACTTTCAACCAACTTTCATCAGAACCTGGAACTATTCCTTTGGTTCTCACCAAGTATCAAACTTGGGACTCTCAAGCATTCTATACCAATCTACCAACTGTAATATCATATTACAAGACAATATAGCACATTGAGAAATTAACAGGAATAAAAAGCTTTCAAATATGTAGAATAGGATTATTTAATTAATGCATTTACAAGAGCACACATACACTGCATATCTAAAGCAACAAACAGGTTGTTTGATACCAATCTACCAACTGTAATATCATATTACAAGACAATATAGCACATTGAGAAATTAACAGGAATAAAAAGCTTTCAAATATGTAGAATAGGATTATTTAATTAATGCATTTACAAGAGCACACACATACACTGCATATCTAAAGCAACAAACAGGTTGTTTGATACCAATCTACCAACTGTAATATCATATTACAAGACAATATAGCACATTGAGAAATTAACAGGAATAAAAGCTTTCAAATATGTAGAATAGGATTATTTAATTAATGCATTTACAAGAGCACACATACACTGCATATCTAAAGCAACAAACAGGTTGTTTGATGGAGATCTTACATAAATGTGCTGCTGTTGGATATAATATCTACATCTATATTTAGTTAGACCTAGCTGATGCAATTAAATTACATATTGTTAAAGTTTACATGTTTCAGCTGCTAATTGTACTGATATATGCCTGACCTACCTTATTCTATGATAATATATCAATTCAGGTTTGTATAAGCATATTTTTCTTTACATTATAATTTATATGCAAATCATATTTTTCTTTCATTGACTAAAAATTTCTATATATATATATATATATATATGCCTAAAAAGCTTCTTGATAACACTATAGTAAGTGTACTATTTCTGTACAATTATAGGCCAAAATCTCATTTTTGTATAAACATCTAAATAAATGTACTTATGCTACTAAATATTGTTGTGTTAAAATTTCATTTTTATTAATGTATGTAGTTGTATTACCTTCCAATTTGTTGTGCATCAGTAAGTATGGTTATTACAACATTTTTTTTTTGTATGAACATGAAGTATTTGACTTAAATATAGATACCTCTGTAGATGTATCTGCTGTTCTATATCTTCTATTACCTTTATTGCTTTTGTATAACTATAGATAACATAATTTTAGTATCAACTCCTATTAAACAAAATGTTTGAACATAGTGTTTGATTTATTTACCAACACATATTTATGTATTTTATGCTAAAAATTAACTTATACTTTTACTGTTACCATTAACATATGAATCATACATACAAATCTTTTTGTATTAAAGGCAGTATTGTATAATTTTTCCAGAATGGAATTGTGTGTGTGTTTAGTAATGGTGTCAAAGAGTTTAGAAGTCTGAAAGCTTTTACACGAGAATGACGTAGACGTTGTTATGCATCCTGGGCTAAAAACTGTCGGGGACTAGCCACCCCTATAAGGAACACACTTAATACTCAACCGAGCCAAGCAAAACTTGACTAATATGGCGATGGTTAAAACTGCCCCCTAGGCCCTACGAGAGAGGGTACAGCCGGTGCGCCGTACCGGGGCCCATGACATTTTAGGGGGCACATCATGAGCAGTAGATATAAATTAAAGTCAATATATTGAAAATTTAAAAAAAAATTCATTTTTTTTTAAATTTATATTTTCCATCATTCACTTCATGGCATATCTGGTACCAGATGGTCAGATCGAGTTGAAAGCGTCAAAACCGTTTGTAGCTCATCTTCCAGGGGTTAAGTTGGCCTTAAAAAACCTGCTAGTACTCAATATCACTGCAAAAATTAGGAACAAAATCACTGGAGCTCTGTTATGTCAGTTCTTTCACCTGCATCATAATGTCAGTCATATGGTACAGAATATTACGTTCCCATTGATTTTTGTAACAAAACTATTCAAGCTAGTGGTGCAACGTTAGATGCAGAAGTTACAAACATAGAAAGCTTGCTTTCACAACTACAGGCATTGCGAGAGAGTTGGAAAGTAATATGGACTGAATTTAAACTTGTTGCATTCAGTCTTCAGATAGAAATAAAATTGTTTAGGAACTATGCCAGGAAAAAAACACGTTTCCACGATGAGGGCGCACCTGATGAAAATTTAGATAAAATGAATAAATCAGATGAATCTATTGAGGAAGCACACTTTCGAAAGCATATATTGTATGTAATTTTGCATAATGTTATTGGAGGGCTTACAGTTCGTTTGAGTGCATCAGAACTGATTTCTGATAACTTCAGTTTTCTTTAGAATTATCAAAAATTTCAGAAAAGGAATTAATTGCAAAGCAGCTAGACTAGCGGAGACATATTTTAATGACATAATCTCTGAAGACCTTAAACAGGAAATGAATCACATAACAATGGTTCACAATGCCAATTTTGGTGGAAAACAGTTAGGCGCATTGGAATTGCTAAATGCTTTATGCGAGTACAAATCAAAAACAGTCAGTTTGAGAATATTCCTTACAACACCAGTCACAGTAGCATCTGCAGAAAGAAGTTTCAGCAAACTTGAACTCATCAAAAATTATCTCAGGTCTACCATGGGTCAGGATCGCCTTAACAACCTAGCTAGGCTCAGTATTGAGTTTGAAATTGCAAAGAATATAGACTTTGACACTGTAATTCGTAGTTTTAATAATATTTGTTTGTGTATTTTTTTTATTTTATTCTTTTCTGTGTATTTTTTTTTTGGTTTAATTTGGGTATATTTGTTTATGAAATATTCTAGTAATTGAACAGCTGCATTTATCATTTAAAATAAAAACAATGTAAACCTTTTTCAAGTTTTACTTAATATAATATGTAATAATTTTAATTATTAAAGTTTCAACTTCTTTACATACACGTTCTAAACTAATAAACTGTGAAAGCTCGGCTGCCAAAACTATTTTTTGCTTTATATTGAAAAGAGAGGCCCCAAAAAAATATTGCACCGGCACATTTTACTCCTCTCTAGAGCCTGCCCCCCCCCCCGCTCCAATGCAAACGTACTCAGGTCTGATAGCTAGTGATACCAAAAAGCTGTCAGTAAGTAATCAGAAGTAATATAAACATTGGACAAAGTCATATTTGAAAAAAGAGAAGGCTGATGTTGGCCAGCCCCGTAGCGTGAAAATTCTACAGCAGGGGTCAGGCATTCTACAGCAGGGTCCAGCAGCAATAGCAGGGGCGGGCAGGTAATACATTTCTACTAAGTAGAACAAATAAGCATAGGGGGGCCGGCCCCCCGCACGTTACGGGCCTGGTGTTGGCATGGAGAGTAATGTCACGTTCAGAGCCCATTTTTATTACAATGAATTGCAGCAAGGCAGTGTCACATGAGGTCGTTCAATAGCTAGACAGATATGACCTCTGGCTGAAGAAAAAGTGCCACCCATGACAGATTTCCCTTACATGAGGTAAAAACAAAACTAGCGACAAAAACCATTTTTAATTAGCTAGAATTTTAATAGCAAAAAAGTAAGAAACTCCACAAAATAAGAAGAGAAATCTGGTAAACACGGGAATATCTGGGAAACACATGATATCTGGAAACACTGTGACTTTCCAGTGAATTCCCTCATCAGTCCGACCCGTGCCTAATATACGCTAGAAGGCGTGACCATGCGGTTAACAGAAAGGGTTTATTTCACAATTTGACTAAATGTATGTTCATCCAATACCTAAACCTCCACCAGCCCTTCTAACCTACAAAAGATAATCACATGGCAGGACCCTTGTACAACCTCTGTAAAGAAGAGCGCAACTAAGTTAACTCAAGAGTGGTGGTGAAAATGGTTGATAATAGGAATGGACATAAATGTTTGAAGGGAGTGGTGGTGAAAATGGTTGATAATAGGAATGGACATAAATGTTTGAAGGGAGTGGTGATGAGTAAATTTAGAATGGAACAATAGAGGAATGTTTTAAAATGGACACAACTGGGATGTGGGTTCACAAATAGAAGTATATGCAGTTGTTTGTGTGCTCTCACAGATATTGATCACTAAGACAGAAGTGAATCCTATGATTGAGACGTAGTTTACAAACTCAGTTTAATGAAAGTAATATACATCTTTCTGAAATACAGTCAGTGATATACATCTTTCTGAAATACAGTCAGTAATATACATCTTTCTGAAATACAGTCAGTAATATACCTCTTTCTGAAATACAGTCAGTAATATACATCTTTCTGAAATACAGTCAGTGATATACATCTTTCTGAAATACAGTCAGTAATACTATCGTTTTTATTGCTAAAATATTTTAAAGTAAATTCTATTAGGTCTAGTGCAAGGGGGGGGGGTTACATTCTGAATTTTCCGCACCAGCTGACACCAGCCTTACTGACGCCAATGCCATCGAAATAAATATACTCACCATAACAAAGCAAGATCAGTATCTTGTCTGTATGAACGAAGCAAAATTTCGCACAAGGGATTAGTAGGCCTAGGATTTAAGCCGCAAGTTATTCTTCAATCTCAAGTATGTCGACCCCCCCTCCCCCGCCCATGAGGTTATCACTGATCATTTTATTTTTGTATAGTAGAATTTAAGTGTTGATAAGCATAATATTGTAATGAAAATTAAACATAGGCAAATTATAACCAATGCCGACCTTAGGCTTTATGTGAGAGTGAGTACTCCCTATTGGATCCCTTGAAAAAAAAAGGCCACCTTATAAACATTATGTGGGTTAGTAGGTTGTCAGCGATACTGCTGTAAATCATGTTGACTATAATTATTGTTAAAATTTGTATTAGCTTTAATAATATGTCTATATGAATTATAAATACACTTAGCATCAATAAAATATATTATTAGATGACCAATGCGTCTTTCTTTAACAAGACCAATTAACAAAAGCCACTTTGACAACAAAAAAAAAAGCATATGCCTAAATTATAAAGTAACGAGACACAATAATTACTGTTGATGGAGATTGGGCCCAGGGTGTGTATGTGCGTGATTGGGGTAAGCAAATATAACAGTATTAGTCGGTTTCCATTCTCACTTTTGATCCATGCCGACGGCGCAGCCACATGACCTGGAAGACCAGATGACATACGTAGGTGAAAATTCCGCCGACCGTGACATCAACGCCACAAACGATAGCCTACGGATCGTGAAAAATGACTAGATGTTACTTTCCCCGGTCGGCTAAACTCTTTCATCTCGATGAAAATTTTTTTCGTTAAATAATTACGCAATCGTGACACACCATGAAACATATAAAAGGTATGGTCACCCAGAGGTCAATCCCAGTATCTTTGGTGTGCGGTCGAGCAGTACCTACTCTTAATTATCTTAATTGCCTTGCAGTAGCTAACACTAATTGTTAAACAATGGAAGCACAGATGGACACTTCTTTCACTAAAGAAACCACTTTTGATTCTTATAACGAAGCACTACTGGCCCTTGAAAATTTTCAAAAGGCCACAAATACGCTTTTTGTCAAAGTACGGAGCATAAAGGTACGTTTCTTACATGTATTTTAATTAGTATGAAAACTGAAGCTCTATTGTGCTTTGTGTCAGTAGTTCTCAAAATTTTGCAACTTGGGACTTACAAGTTTCTGTTTTCGCAATTTAAAAAAGGCTAAATGTATTTGTATATATTCAAGACAGTGGCGTAGTGAGGAGGCATCATGACTTGGGCGCTACTCACAAAGGGGCGCCAATAGTATATTTTACATATAACATTATACGGTTTTCAGATTGGGGGGTTGGGGCACTAAAAAGGTTTTGTGCCCAGGCGCGAGTTAAGCTCGAAAAGATTCAAAATTAGGTAATTATTTAACATACTTAATCTGACAGTGTTAAGATGTGTTGAGTAAGAACCATACAGTTACTATTAATTTCCTTTTTTGTTAATCTCTTCTAACATACCCAGTATGTCAATTTATTGATGGTAAGAAACTCGATAGTGATATCCATGGTATTTACCGTATTTATTACATATCAATCTTACAGCAATATAATAACAAGGGAAATAAAAACAACAGACTTTCGCTTTAATGAATTCTCTTTTTTTTCTGCTGTACTAATTAAGCCTGTTATTTTTTTTTCTTAGTTTAAAAATATAAATGTGCATGAGGAAACAAGAGATAGAATTATGTTTTCAAAGGTGGATTTAGAATGCAAGCATGGTAAGATCAGAAAAAGTAGGTCTACAGGCGAAAGACCAAATCAGAGGCAAGTTGAATACAAACATTAAAAAAAAATATCTAAATTTACTTTAGCTTCAATTTTTCGCAATGATTCTAAGTTGTTTTTTTTTTTAGCTTGTTATATTTGTTTCAATGACTTTTAAAAATTATATATATAGATCTGCCAAGTTGGGGTGCCAAGCTTTCATAAAATTAGCCAGCAAAAAAATTGCTGGGGTTTGGAAGATCATTGTAACAGACAGCTGTCTGCAACATAACAATCACATACCATCTATTGAGGTGAGTAAAACATGTTTGTCCTTTGTATGAAAAAAAACCACTTTGTTTTTATGTAGTTACTAATAAAACAGTGGTGAATAGAAATAAGATAATGATATACACTATGGTTTTATCATTTGCTTTTCTGGTTTTTCATAAATACAAGTATTATGAGCCTTACCAAAGTCAAGAGAACAGGATGGAGTGAAAAAAGGGGAAAGAAAATTATGCTAATATAAGTGATTAAATCACAAAGAATAGTCAAATGGGACTTATAATTTGTGTGAGTCACAATTGACTATTATTGTTAAATAACATTTTGAACAAAACTGTAGTTTTTAAATTTTCAATGTTTTCATCTTTAGGCTGTATCAGTGCTACCTGAGAAAAGGCGTATTGAAGTAAATGAAGTGGTAGCAACTTTAGCCAAGTGCTCATCTATCAGCGTTACAGATTTTAGAGAAATTGCTAAAGAAAGTCAAGGGATATAAGTTTTGCCTAAGGATATTTACAACTTAAAATATAGTTTTAAAAAGTCTACTCTTGAAAAAACAGACCAGGAATGCATAAACAGCTTTCTGAAACAGCTGAATGCTGATGATGGCAGGGCTGACTATGGGAAAGATGGTGCTAATAATTTTGTTTATTTAAGTTTCCAAACAAAAAATATGGTATGGTTATTAAATAAATATCCAGAGGTTTTGATCATGGATATTACTTACAAGACAAACAAATATCTTTTACCATTATTAACAGTGATGTGTGTAGATAATGAAGGCAAAGGTCATCCTGTGTTTCATTCTTTCATTAGTTGTGAAACCCAGGATACACTATGTAAATGCCTACAGCTTTTGAAAAATTCTTATGATAGTCAACAAACTACTTGTTTCTTTGTTGATAAAGATTTTTCAGAAATAGCTTAATTAAATACTATTTTTGATAATGCTCATGTTTTACTCTGTGCCTTTCATGTAAAAACAGCGATTGAGAAAGCGCTGTCTAAAAGATCTTTATTGCCCAAGATGGCTGAAACAATTGCAGAATTATTTTTTCACCATGAAAGACACAGAGTGCATTAAAAAAATTGAGGCTTTAAAGATCAAATAAGTCAATAGCCCCTCAAGATGTTATTGCCTACTTTGAAAATAACTGGTGGAATAAACCTGAGCTGTGGGCTAGCCATTTGCACTAGGACATTTTTCAATTACATATAACCACAATAAACCACTGAGAATCATATCATTCAAAAATTAAGAACAACTACATCATCAAATGCCAGTTTATAATTCTATTATCAGTCATTGTTAAGTTTGTGGCCAGCTATTCAGTATTTGAGGTTCTATATTTCATTATTAATTGAAATTGGAGACACTATAATTTTATGGTGGATCCAGTTATTGACTTGATTAATAGCGATCTGACCCTTGTTACCGCATGGCATATTGTTGAGAGAACAGTACTTGACATGTAAGAAAAATGATATTACTCAATTCAATCAATATAGAGAATGCATTTATTTTAGAAAGCAATAAAGGTTCTGCATTTAAAGTGTACCTTACTATGACTATGAGTGTTCTATTTTTATAGAAACTTTTACTTACCATGCAGACACATGTTTTTCTATGGAAATGGCCATGACAAATCTCTGCATAAGGATTATGTACAAGTCACAGATTCAAAAAATCTGTTGATAATGAGTCTTTCTCTGGGCGTCCTGCTCTCACTAGCACCATAATACCTATCAGAAAGATTTGCTCTACTAGAAAATGAGTATTTGGTGGAAATGTTTTGACTGTAAATTTCTCTTCATATTTATCCTCTGCTAGGGTACAGAGGATTTCAAGCAGAAATATGAGGAACTTGAGACACTTTTTAATCTTTGGCAGAGATTGGTAGATGATGAGATCAAGATACACGTTTAATGGTGCATCTATTAGTCATCAATGTGTTTTATCTGAAGAAAGAGATTAGTAGCTTCTAGAAACTTTTGATGAAACTACCAGTTCAACCAGAATCAACCATGTAGTTCCTTTAATAGTTAGGTTAGATGATACTGTAATCTCTTCTTCTTCCTTATCTAATGAAGTACATAACAATGTTGCACAACTAGAGTCACCACTTTCTTCCCCTGCTGTAGAATTTTCCTTTCACACTGTAAATTTAAAAAATAAAAAGTGAAGAAGACCAAAAAATAGCAAATTTACATGTATGGAAGAGACAAGTTAAATGCCCTCTCTACCTCTGGACTTCCAGGAGTCCCAAAACAACTAGAAATGTTTGTTGTTGCCTCTGTTTGCTGCTAAAGATCCTCCCATATATGAAGTTCAGTATATAAAAAGCATTAAACTATTAGGTCAGTGTTTTACTCAATAATGAGTTTAGTTGTATAGAGATTTTCTAATTTAGATGTGGAGGAAAGATTAAAAAAGAAGAGTGCATGAGAAAAAGAGACCATCAGTATGCATGATATGAATATAGTGGAGAGTTGATGTGGTGATTATTTGGAGATATGCAGCTTCGTGATGGATGTTGAGAGTTTTCACTATCATTGTGCAAGTTATAAATTCTAAAATGTAGAGTTAAGAATTTAGTTTCTTGATAACTGTTGGAATACATAATTGATTTTTTTATTATTTAGAACTTACTTTTTTTTTTTTTACATTTTTTAAAATCATGGTCTGTGAGTTTACATTGGTAGATTTATTTGCTTACATAATTTGCAAAGTTATATTGAAATAATAATTTAATACTTAAAACTTTATCAATTGATGAATTAATATTGTACTTTATTTTTCTTAATATGGATTTACTAATGTTTTCAAATTATTATGTTGTTATGAATTACCTTTTGCAATTTTTTTTACACTATATGTTTTACTATAATAAAAGATTTTGCTTATGCCTTTTTTTTTGGGGGGGGGGGGTTGGGGCTAAGAGATTGACTTAATTTAATAAGGAGAGGGGGATGTTACTGAAAGTCTGATATTGATGACTAGGGAGGGGCAGTGTCGCTAAAAAGTCAAAAAATGTGTAGTGATGTACAGCCCAAAGTAGAGGAGAGTCTGTATTGAATATGGGAAATTTTATTTATGAGAGTTGTATAATTTTTTGTGAAGAATTTTTCAATTATAACTTTTTAACTATTTTGTGGATATCCACAAAAGGAAATGAGAGAAATTGTTAAGGCTAACTAGTATAAAACCATTCATTGCAATATGTTGTTAATTAAATTTTTGTTTATTACAGTTCAGATTTTACCTCTTCTTCTTCGTATATTGTGACAATGGTAATTATTCATGGGTTCACTATGGCTACATTTGAGTACTTGATCACTGACAAAAAATTTCACACACAACTTTCAACTGTTTTTGTTTGATTTCCCATTTCAATATTCATATAAATAAACTATAAATTGTAACGATTCATAGTAATCTTGGACTAGAAAATAAGCTTTTCCGATGTTAACAAGTATACATCTAAGTCATTTACTATCGAGACTTAATAGCATATAGACATATTTCTATGCTTAGCAGCGTTATTTTGCTGCTATGCACAATAAATCTCCTAAACAAAAGAGTTTTCCCTAATTACTAGATCTTCAGTTTAAAAGAGCTACAATAATAAAGATACTTTTTTACAAAGAAGAGTTCCGTCTATTTATAAACTAAAATTAGGTCAAACCTCATGTGCACGTAGCATCAGCCTTTTTTATATAGTATTGAGTAGTACTTTTGATTTGGTCCAATAATGGGAATTTCCTAAACTTAAAATTTGCATTATTTCCGAGAAACTTCGTGATTGGAAAAAGTGAGCATTACAAGTTATTTACAAATAAATAGCTTACAATAAAATATTACACTGACTAAAAGCAATTTAGTTTTATTTTAATTACACGGTTTAATTATTATTAATACAACATCATAATTAATTATTACGAAATTATAAATGACAAAAATCGATTTATGACAGTTTCTTATTTAGACTAAACCTTTTTTTTTCATTAACTAAGCTTTAGTCATGACACTTAAGACGGTTTTTAGGCTATAATGTATAGACAGACTATAGTATAAGGCTAGGCAAATCATTTTTTTTTATATCAACCAAATTTAAGTCGAGGCATTACTAACAAATCTAACATTTTAATTTTAATGTTTCTAGGTGCAATCAGGAAATTTAATGAGTTTTATTTAATTTAAAGCCTCATAAAATGGATGAAGATACAGACTATATGTATCTAAAAAGATTGAAAGTGTTCAACCTTCCCGACAGAATTACCGAGGCTGAATTGAGACAGATTTTTAGCAACCAAAAGAAGAATGGTGGAGGGCCAATACAAGAAATGATAATGTACAGCAATAACGTAGAGCGCTATGCTGTCATAACCTTTGAACACATTGATGGTAAGAGACAGAGTTGTTATTGTCTATTTAGTTTCAATTTTGAATGACAAGATCTAAATTTAATGCATTACATTCAGAGACTGTGGATCTGGGGTTACAGGAAAGGATACAGCATAGCTAGCTGGTGACTGATAAACGTTTAGTATAACTGTTGCTCTTACAATTTTTTTTTTATTGGTAATCAAAGTCACAGATTGTGATTTAACTTGGATTTTTACCTCTTCACAAATGCAGCCATTTTATTCTTCGTAATCAGTAATTAGTAATCAGTAATGCAGTACATATAAAAAAAACACATAAAATGTCTAGATAATCTGAATCGATGTGTTTAGAATTAATTGTTATGAAAGCCAGAGATTAAATACCGTTTTTTACCTCTTCAGCTAAGAAATATTTATATTATTTAGTTAAAATTGTTGATAATTTGATTTTGCTTTTTCTTTTAGCTGTCACAACTATAATGAGTCGGGGAAATACAGTTCCAGTTTTAGATAGCAAACTTAGAGTTGAGCCTTTCTTAAAAAATGAATTAAATTTATTGGAATTCCAGCCCAATTTAAATTATAGTGAAACTGAAGGAAAGACAAAGATAAAATCACTGAAACAAAGTGAATTAAAATCTGAAGAAGAATGTTCAAGTTTGCTTTCAAAATTAAATCCGGATGATAAATGTACATTTTTGCTTTCACAATCAAAACCTGAGGATGAAGTTTTACATTCCCACTCAGAAGTAGTACCTGAAGTTGATTTTGTACATTTGCATTCAGAAGTGAAATCTGAAATGGGACGATTAAACTCAATCTCAGAAGTGAAATCTGAAATGGGACGATTAAACTCAATCTCAGAAGTAAAATCTGAAATGGCAGTGATTGTAGATGATGATGTTTTGAAAAGAACTATTAAAGCTGGAATTCGTAAAAGAAATCTTTCTAAAAAATATTATGAACTGTATTTGGAGGAGATAGGTTTTCAAGCCTACTGAATCCCATGAGCATGATCGTTAGATGGACTACACTAAAATTTGGGCATGTTCTTCCAAGAAGAAGCAGGTAGTTACGTTCTATAGTATGTATTGTTTTGTTAATATTTTGTGTGTAATTTTAGAATTTCATATCCCAGAATTTTAAAATGTCAAAGAAGGAAAATATGAACATGGGTATTATTACAATAGAAGAGTTTTTTTTTAACCAATTAACTAATTTTTTTTTATTTATTTAAAATCAACTCACTTTCTTTTCTGCAGATGCAGTCAAATTTTGCCAAATGCATCATGATGTTGAAAACTCTAACATAACTAAAGTTTCAATGACAACTAAGGATGATTTTAATACTTATAATAACAGGATTTTTCTCCTTGGATCAAAAGTTCCACGATCTGAAAAGCTTAAAAAACTAATAAAGGAGAAAACTGAAATAGAAGTTAATGAAATAATTGAGAATCGTGAACTAAATGCTGTTGTTGTTATATTTGATGAAAGAATTTGCATAGGTAATTATATTTTTATAGGTATATAATTTATTTCAATGAAGTTTTCAATCACCAGACATTTATCATATATAATAATATTCATTTCCAGTGTGTGTTAAATCGAAAGCAGAAAACAAGAATTCAAAATGGCGTCATCCCCTGTGTCTCGATTAAATTTTTCTTTTTGATATTATCTACAGTTTTCAACAATTTCTGTGCTTTTAATTATGAAATGTAAAAGTCCCCAATATCAAAAATTAATGATTAGCATATAATATCATTCAAATCATTGTAGTTTTTATTACAACAGAGCATTTTAACATCGTCAGACGAAAACAATAGTAATAATCGAAAAATCTCGACAGTGGAAGCGGTGACTAATTCAAGTGAGCTGCATTTCATCAGGTGCAGTAATTTCAATAATAAAGTCAATATATATTTAAAAAAAAAGAAATTCTGCCAAATTTCTATACTAATTGGATACTTCTCAGCTTTTTATAATATGTTATTTTTTTAAATAAATACGGCTTTGAATTACTTTTATTATTACAAGTAACAATATAGGCTAAAAACTGAGTCAAAAAGGCATTAAGAAACTTCTAATCAGCAATGTTTTTCTTAAAGTATTATTCAAATTGCATCTTAATTTGTTGTGAGCAACTGGATGAGTTGCTAGTTTGGACAATGTCTTCACTTTTATGCAGACTCTCCGGGTTCGATTTCTCCAGTGACATTTATTTTTATTGCTTTTTGTTTCAGAATGTATCCTTTGAGTTGTTTTAATGAAAAGTGCAACTAATTAGATCTCTTTGACATTTTTTAAAAATTGAAATAATTTATCTTTTAGGATGTTGTAAGAAAAAGAAACAACAACTAATTAGATTTTTAATTATTTCATAACTTAAAAAAAAATTAACACAGAGGCGTAACTAGGGTTAGGGGGGGGGGCAAAATCAAAAGTCCCACCGGGCTCCTGCTTTAGGGGAGCCCCCAAAATTATTTTTTACATTAAATATTAAGTACATAATCTCATGTCATGGTATCGAATGTCAAAATGCAGGGCCCCAAAATCCTTGGTTCGGCAATGGCTTTACAATAGTCTATCTTCCTGCAAAGGGGTACAGCTAGTATTGAAATAATAATAGAAAAAGATACATCATTCATGTCAATTTTTAATCTAAATGTTAAATCAAGATGATATTTTAAATTGTTTTATAAAATAAAGGAAAAGAGCTATATTAAAAAGTTTGACAGAGCTTAGATCATCTATTTAAATTTAATTTTTCATTAGGAAAGGAACTAATGACTATAATTTTAAATATATTTTTTATCATTTTTGTTTTTTTAGGATTTGACATATTAACAATTATTACATGTGTATTTACTATTGTTTCATTCATGCTTAATAACTGTACAAAGACTTATGTTTATATAAAATACATACAATCAATAGTATGGCATAATATTCCCAGGAGAATGAGTCTCTACACCTACATTATTCTGTACATGAGCCAAAGTACTCACTTTATGAAATTGGCTGATGATCTCCAGATTGTATCTCAATGAGATCAAGAGAAAATATCAGCTCTAATTCTAAGAGGTTAGAAGGCCCGAAATTCTGGCTTTGTAAAAAAATTGAAAATTAGTTTCTGTTTTCTCCCAAATCACCAATATCAACAATATCAATCTCACCTATCCCTTATGATTAAGCCTTGTTTACGTTTCGTGTTATTGCCTTATTTGGTATTGTTCCATCCCTTGTTATTCATGCATTGTTTAGTCAACTGCAATATTTCCATATATAATTTGTGGTAAGTGCATGTAAGGTCAACTACAGTAACATGTTCACCAATAGTGTTCAATCAGCCACATACTGCCATAGAGCTGGCTTAATCGGGCCTACATTGACTCTCTAATGGCAGATGTGGGATACGACATCAACCTTTTTATAGTCTATTAGGTCATAGTAATAAATGTGTACATGAGAACCAATGTTAATCATCAATAAACAATGACATTCCAAGAAATCATTACACAAATAAGCAATACAATTACTCAACGGCCCCAGTGGCAACCACAGATAGAATAGTCTTGCGTTATCAGAAGGCTCTGGATAACCAAAGCTACCATATTCGCCAAGAGTGGAATGTGCGTAACTGAAATCTGTGCTTGACTAGATCTGAAAAATTGAAAAACTTAATTTTTGTAAGCATCATGGTGTCCCAAGTCACTCCTGGCTAAAGTGGAAAGCAAAAGCTGACATGGATCTAAGCCTTTTGGTCACTACTTACAGTCTCTCAAACTTTCACCCATTCTACCCAAAAAAGGCAGAGACATTAAAAACAGAGGGTCTCTTATAGAATCAGAGTGACAATGCTACCACTCCTGACAGTAGGTGCTATATACTCTATAACACAGTACTGAACTGGTACACATAAAAAAAAGAATCAAATCTATTTGCTTTAATGTTGGTTATATACATAAGAACTCCTTTTTGACATACCCAGCTGCAGCCATATGACTCTCACAGTCCCTACAACTTATAACAAGTCTATATAAGAGAAATGGGTGGCCTAGTTGTTAGATATTAAATGCTATTACTTAAGCCTAGAATGCAACAGTGAATATTACATGCCTTTGAAGACATGTAATTACAGTATAAAATACCTCCTCCCATGTTCATGACTTGACATCGAGAAAATATGATAACCTTATAGTAGTCGACTGGGAACATGACACTCTGCTCTGTCCTATTCAAATTCATCACAAAATTGTTTAAAGTTTATTAAAATAGTCAACCTTTACCACCTTTGCTGCCCCCCACCCCTTGAATCTCAAACCTAAAAAAAAACTCAGAGAAAATTTCTCCTCTTATAGATACATGAACAGAAGGAACACACTTATAAATAATTTTTCACAATTAATCTCGTTATCATCTGCTCTTCCCATTTTTAAACAGAGTTTTTAAACATATTTAAATGCCAATACATAAATATTCTTTGGCTCTTATAGTTAACTCATCATGTTGGAAGTTTTTTTCATATTTTTTTTACTTTCAAAAATCTTATTTAAACTTGGGCACTCTAAATACGCCAGACCTTATATATTAGTTTATGATTTTTATTATGTTACACCTCCCACTAGAGCTAACCAACTTGAATGGATTGAAAGATGATCACCTGCCTCCTGTAGATTATTAGATAGTGCCCTGTTATGACTCTCGGATTAAATGACATCCCAAACACATCTTCTTGATCGTGATTAGAAGAACGTCAAAAAAACATAGTGGTGGAAGCCTCTTAATCCACTACATTGTAAGTGGTGCTCTCAGGCAGTTGTTTCTCTTTTGAAAATGAAAGTCATGTGAAATTATTTGGAAAAGAAATTACTGATTTTTAAACAATGAAAGTTAGAAGATAGCATGTATATATATTATATCTATCATAA
Organism: Bulinus truncatus; assembly: GCA_021962125.1. Classification (NCBI taxonomy): domain Eukaryota; kingdom Metazoa; phylum Mollusca; class Gastropoda; family Planorbidae; genus Bulinus; species Bulinus truncatus. The sequence goes on from JAGDYQ010000101.1 coordinate 2,261,130, forward strand.
CTTATACAGTACTAAATATTATCTTAAGACAAATTATCTTTTCAAAAATTACAAGCCTGGGTGCCCATCTAGATATATAGATTATTTATTTATTAAACAAATGTAAAGACATATCTAGTCAAGTATATTGCATTCACCAATGTTTTTTAATTTTAGAAATGATAATTTAGATAAATATTTGGGTAATTTTAAGGAATTTTTTTTTTTTACTTTTTGGGAAATTAAATTAAAGCTTATTTAAAAAAAAATATTTTTATTTTATCCTTTTTATTTTTTTTAATGAATGTAAATTTTCAACAAACTTTGGTTTATAAGATTATAAAAAAAAGCTGCTTTATGTGGCAAACTTATGCACTTATGCTGTCCAAAATTGAGTTGCAAGATTTGCAGACAAACTTACTCATCCACCCAGTGAGGTTTATTAAAAATAAAAGAGTTGACACCTTATTCATCTAATTTTCTTGATAGATAACAGAAATAGATAAAAACTTCAAAATTATTGACTGAATTTAAAGTGGAGTTTAGTAAATATTTGCTATTTTTTGATATCCCCCATATATTTACTAGGTCCTTTAGAAGTAGTATGATGTCTAACTCAAGATATTTGAATGAAGTTAATTCATTCACGGGCACCGGTTAGAAACATATGTGACATTTAAGTAAGGATAGCCTTTCAGTATATACTTTCACTGAAATACAGAAATTATGAGTAAATGGGCATATGTTAGTTTAAACTTTGTGTTTTAAGAATTAATTTTCTTTGTTGTTCAAGAAGCGATTCTGTTTGCTCTGCTAATAGTTTCTTTGAAAGAATTAATACTATTTTTGTAAAGTCGTTAAATCTATGTACAGATGCACAGGATTTCTTTTTGGTAGTATGAATGAATGATAATTTTGTTTTCTAGACTTAGAGTTTTCTCATCTAATAGCAGTAAATGAAGCTGAAACATATTGTACAACCCGGCATCAAGTTTCATCTTACTATTAAGTAACTCCTTTTACAGTAAACGTGTTGTGTCACAGAGTAAAGAGTAAACAAACAATGTTCTTCCAGATACTTGCCGCTATCAGATTTGTCAACTGAGAACGTTTGGAACTATATTTAAATTATGAAAGTTGAGATCAGTTAAATAAACTTGCAGATCCATTACATTGGAAATTTTTCAATCCATAGTGATCATGAGTGCCAGCGTCGTTAGATTTACTAAATTAGGTGACTTTGACGGTCTGGTCATCATAGTTGCACCAGTAAATCTACAGACTTGATCACATTCGTAGGAACATCTAATCTATGTGAAATCACAGATTTTGTAAGAACAATTCACCAATCAATGATGGTCACATGCCATCAGAATTATCCAAATCTAGTAAATCTACAGATCACTACATTATTATAAATTTAGTAATTTATAGATCTATGCCAATTTGAATTACCCAAATCTAGTAAATCTGCAGATCAGCATATCATTAGAAATACCAGAGTTAAATAAAAGAAATGAAAGTAACTCACACAAAGAAGAATCAGAGACTCAGATAATTCAGAAACTGAAGAAATAGCAATTAAAGTCAGAAGAATATTTCTGTTGGTAGAAAAGCAAGTCTATAAAGAAATTAGGGGCAAAAAAAAAAAAGACTTTAAACTTATTTTTGATCATGAAAATAGTAAAATTGTTCTTAGAGGTAATGATGTTAGTTCACTTGCAGATATGGAGATAGAAATATTAAAATTTTGTAAAAGCGACATTGAAAACATTAGCTTAAATGATTTATCAGATGATGCAAAGAAGTTTATGGAATATGAAAATGTTAGAGAAAATTAAATTCATACTGCGTCATGGTCTATCTGAAATTTTCATCTGGGGAGATAGAGTTATTTTTTAAATCAGAAGATTCCAAGCACTTGATCAGTCACTTGAAAGAGCTGACATTTATTCATAGAAAGGAACTTAGTTCAGAATCTGTCAGTGCTCTTCAGACTCTAAGGGGAAAGATGTTTTTATCAGGCATCGACATTAATTCAAGTTTAAAATCTTGTGTTTATCTTGATGTGGATGGAAAAACTCTAGTAATTTTAGGCCCTGAAAATGAAGCAATGGGAATTGAAAGAAAGTGGATAATTTTCTTGATATGTTTATTGCTTTAAAAGTTGAATTTAAGGAGGTAAAATGATTTTGCATTTAGAAATTATGCAAAAGAATCTAAAAGCTTGCTCTTTGATACTGAAGCACATATGAAATCAGTCAACAACTTTTTCATAATTTCTGGATTTCAAAGAGGATGTTGAGAAGTGTAAAATCAGACTGAAAAAAATATGGTTAGTCCCTCAAAAAGTTTGAATTTTTTATACAATTTTAGCAATAAAAAAACTCAGAATTTAGAATAAAGAATCTATAAACTTCAAAAATCTAAAGTAGGATTTTTGCAACTCCATAAACTATCTCTTTATATCATTTGAATGATAGTTAACTTTACCAGTTTTTTTTTTAGTATTGTGATTTTATTATACATTTACTTTTAGTCCGACTTATTGTATCCTCTAAATCAGCTCATGTTTTTCTTTTGACAGTTCTGTCTTGTTCTTGTATTGGTGTAACTATCTGAAAGCTGAATTAGATTTATAAATTTCAGTGGCATGAACTTCAAATATTCTCTTCATTCTCTAAAGCTCTCCACTTCATCTAACTATCATATTATGGAATTTGTGCTGCATATGAATGTTTTCAATAACTTTCTGAGTGATTGTGCTTATCATCTTCCGTTAACATTTCTTTCATTCTTATGAATATGCTTTTTTCCTTTTAACTCCTGTAGGACCATAGGGTCTCAACAATATCGTGCCATTGGACACCCAGTTTTGGCAGTCTTCTTGAGTTTGGCTCATAACATATCTGCCTCTATTATTTCAGCTTTACGTTCTTCTCCATGTTTTAGTTTTCTGCGCCTAGTGGGTTCCATTTTGGGCTTGTCTAGTAACATTGTCAACTGGTTTTGGTATTTGAGTGCCTATCTCATCATTTCTTTTCCAATTTACAATACATTGGCTTGAGCTTAGCTCTTTGATTTCTTCTCCAACCACTGATTAATCTTTTCAGACTGGCATCTATTAACAAATGCCTTGTAGTTTTGTTTCTGATGTAGTTTGTGTCATAACCCAATTGATATCTTGGCTTTCATGGTCCAGGAGGAAGTACCCCATTGTTTGAGAGGGACCCCAGGTCCCATCAGGACAGACACCCCATAAACTGTTATCACTTACCACAGCTAGTGATAAACATGGACAAACAACAACTCATAATGAGTATGAAGAAAAATGGCAGTTGTGCCAGTTTAATACCACACAGTTCAGTATTTGTATAATTGGCTTTAGCTGGCCAAATAATACCCAGCTTCTGTAAAAAGAGCTGGAATTATCAAATGCCATTCAGAAAGTGGAGACACTGATCCTATCTATTCAGGTCAACATCTTGCATCTTCCTTTATTTGCATTCATATATTTATACCAAAATTTATAGTTCTTCATACAATCTTTATATATAAAAATGCAAAAACTAAATCATTATTTTCTGGATAAAATCTATTTTAAAAACTTAATTTATTACAAAAATAAATTTGTAAAACAGTGAAGATTAAATTTTTTTTCAGTGATAAAATTTTCCAGAGATTCATTCACATTAAAATTTGATGGGGTAAATGAATTTATGACAGATTCCTACAGGCCAAAGCATGCTACAAGACTTAGGAGTTAAAAAAAATAAGTGTGTGATAATTTTAAAAATAGAGCATCCCCATCAAGACAAGATAGGGCAGCAATTGAAAGCTCTTCAGCACAGACTCTGATGGCAGTGATCTCAGTAGGAAAGATAAACACTACAAAAATTTTGAATGGTTAATTATAATATAATGCTTAAATACTAATCTATTAATTATAAAAATGATAATGTTGATGATCAACTATAACAATGATAAAAATAACAATATATTAAATAATAAAAAAATATAAAATTATATTTCATTTAAAATCAATCTTTTAAAAAATTGTACCTCTAAGTATTATTGCAATAATTAAATATATATTAATACTTTTATTCTCCCTTCTAACTGTTTATAAATGAAATTGTTTAATTTATAAATTATTGTAAAATTTAGAAATATTCTTACAGCTGAAAAAAATTCCCAAGTTAAAGTCAACTTTGGAAAAATGGAGAAATGAGTTTACAGAGGAAGGAGGAAAATGTTAAATGACAATGGAAAATCTATATTTATATTTGATACATTATCTTATAGAAATTCTAGTTTTGACTTTATGGACCATTTGGTGGAAATATGATTCTCATTACCTGTGCTATTATTATTATATAGACTACTCTGGAAGAAAAAAGATAAAAAACCCCAACTTTATTGACTTTAGAAAGTACTCTGGGATATCCTGGAATAAGTTGATTTCCCAGAGGGTTTTGTGAGTAAGAACAATGGATCTGAGATCATGCCGCTCTAGGAAAGCTCTACTGCGTTAATTTTCAATGTTTTATTTCAGCGTCAGTTCTCAGTTGAACTGATACTCTCCCATGTTGTTCTTCTTTAAATAGGTGGCAGTCCCAAAGCATTCTTTTCTTATTTCTTATATATGTCTTAATGGTTTAAAAAATTACCTATACCCATTTTAACATGGCAACACATTCCACACACTTCACACTCTAACATGAAAGTAAAGAAATTATTAAAGTGTGCTACTGAGATTTAAAAGATTTTTTGTGTGTCATGAGTAAAACAAGCAAGGATGCAGGGCGCTGCCCTGCACATTTCTAGGCTGGCTGTTCCTAAAATTAATAAGAAAGAGTTTAATCACTATTTATGTAGATATCTTTATTTATTCAAAGTGTCCCTCAAAAAAGGAGATTATAACACTGAAACATTTGATTCAATAAATAATTTATAGCAATAATAACCAACGAATACCAATGTCATACTGTAGGTTCATCATTTACTCTGCTGGTTATATATGCACACCATCTACTGTACTCATTTCTGTTGTCAATTCTCTCTATCACCTTAAGACAATGAGAGTTATAATAATATTTTGCATGTAATTCTCGACAATGCAACTGTTTTTGTTACTAGACTAGCATGATTGTGATCACTGTTGATAAAAGTTTAGATCTGAAGAAAAGAAAAATCCTCAAAGATTGTTTCCTAGAAAAACTGAAATGAAATTCGCAAGAATTAAGATCATGCTGTTCAAGATTACTTTTTTATTTATTTTAGTTTTTTATATTTGAAAAATTGGTTTAGTATTAGTTAATAAATTGATTGGAAAAAGAATATTATATAGATATATTATTACATTATTTATTTTAATGTTTCCAAGAACTCAATCAGGCAGATAGTGTAGTCATCTGTTTCAACAACCTCAGCATTTAAAGGATAGTGTGGTTAGCACATGCCCTGCCCCTTTACTCCTCAAACTAAGTTGGTTACCCATTTAATGCAGGGTCGCTTGGGGACTTTCACCAGGACCTGAAAAATATTAGGTTCTCACTGAAATTCGAACCCGGGGTTCCTCAATCCGACAGTCGAAACGCTCTAAACCAACAGACCCATATATATATATATATATATATATATATATATATATATATATATATATATATATATATACACACACACACATCTTTGTAAAATGGATACACATTAATTATTTTTTAAAACTGAGTCTTTCTGTAGGGCATGTTTTTTTTTACATTGAAAATTATGTAGGTCATTATGGTTTTGGAAAATGCTGCATTAACTTAATGATTAATTCAGTGTACAATAAATGATTGATCGTGAGGCTTAAGAAGCGTAAATGATAACAGATATAAAATCTATTAGCTAATTGACTCATTGAAGATTTGTAGATCTCTTAAATAACACTATTTGATTGGTGGTACAACTTATTGTCTTCAATTTAGTTTCTTTAAGTACATTTTAAATTCGCACGATTATAGTAATAATGTAAATTCATCATATATTTTCCAGAAAAAAGAAAGATTTAGAGCCAAGTGAAATTGCCAGAACCACTGGGGGTCCAGTTGCAATGTAATCACATTGTCTATGCATGTTTATCCCCTCTTAAGTGTCATGTTGATTCAACCGAATGTATAGAAACATTATCAAAATGTAAGTCACTAAGATTTATTTATTTTTAACCAATTTTTAAAAATATTTAACATACTATTAAAAGAAAGTAATACAGTATTAGATAAAATGGGTTGTCTCATTATCATATATTCTGATATTGCCTGGCCTAATGACTAGGAATTAAAGTTAATTCTGATATAGCATGCAACTTATGGCTATGGACTTAATAGCTAGTAATAGTGAGATTTGACTTTACCTATGTCATATTCTTAGCTAAAATAATTAACTATTACTGCCCCCCATCCACTTAAACAGTACATATTTTCCATCCTATTTCATTATGTTTTTTATAACTTTGTTGCCTTGTTTGTATCATTGATAAAAAAACATTAAAAATCTTTCTTTGTTGATTTCTCTATAAAGCCTAGTCATGTGATCAACTAATATTGAAAAAATTCACCTTTAAGTTGGGAATGAAAATCTTTTTAAATTTACATATCAATACTTTGAAATGTTTTATTTAAATATAAAAACTAATAAATATATTAATTAGAAAAAATGGTTACATTGATGAATGGTTTGGGTGATCAGTCTAGTTTAGCATTTCTTTTACACTAGCTGGAGCATTTATCTGTCTTTTCTCTTTCTAAAACTTTTCTACATCATGCATCCATGACCATTCTGTATATTTAAACAGAAAATATGTTGTTCATGCAACAACAGAGATAATCTTTGTACAAAGAAGACAAAAAAGTCTTGGCATGCGTCTTTACAAGAATCTTGTGCATTTAATCATATTTCAATTAAGTAATGAACAGAATGTTTTGTGGCAATACGTTGAAAAAGAGTACTTTGCTTTAATCGCCTATATTAATAACATAATAGTTACTTTCATCATTCAATTATCATCTCAACTATTTTTGTAAAAATTATTAAATAATTTATAATATTAATTATTAGTTTGTTTAACATTGTTGGTCTGTGAAGTGTAAGGATATTTTATAACATTCGTCTATATTGAAAGCCTCATTCATGTTCCCATGGTTCCTATAGTTTAATAACAGCACGTAAAATATATAACGATAAATTGATCAATAACAGCTGATTATCTGGCATGTAATCAATCTATCATCAATGAATAAATACTTATAACAATAAACTCAACTGATTATTAACTTTGCAGTCTTGCTTCTGATCTAACTGAACACCGACTTCCATTATCTTCCAAACATCCTCTTTATATAATTTGCCCATCATCTGTTCTCATTGTGTCTCTCTGCCTTCTTGGGCGTCTATTTTACATTAAACAAAATGTTCTTCTACGATAATATCTAAGGTGCCCTGTGACCTCGGTTGTCCTGGTTCATTAAATCCATTCCACATATTTTGTATTCGTGTATTTATTCTTATGACACCTCCCCACACCTTCTAAACATATTAGGTGCAATGCAAATATTAATGGCCCTCTACCATATATCTTACAATATGCATGACCCTAATAAAACTAAAAATATCCATAATAGTAGATTGTTGATATAAAATAACAATATATCTTTACAGATGTTTGTAGTCAATCTAGATATTATATCTGGTATGTGGTTATATGCCTTTTATGGATTTAATCTGAAAGGAAAACTCCTGCAATAACATTGTACCATCTAGTCAACTTTGAATTTTATACTTTTATGATTAAATTCCAATAATGGTTTATGGTCTACTAACACCACAAATTCTTGACCAAGTAGGTATTTGCTTGGTTTTGGTATTAACCGTCTCAACCATTGCCTTGTTAATGATTTCTTTACATCTTCTCCAAACAAATTTCTATTCTATACTCTCGCATTTAATACAGACGATACATTACAATGACAAAATAACGCTTCTCTGAAACCCTCCAGAGTGTATTATGTGACCTCAGTTTATTTAGTGCATTAGCTAAACTTACCCTGTACATTCTAACAGCCTGAATAGAAGTGTCACGATTACTAAAAATTATTTACTTTTCTTGTACAACCATATTAGCAAATCTTTACACATATATAATTCTATTATTCTATTTTATTTAGTTGTAGTTCCTCATACATGTATAATTCTAGATTTTCTAAAATCTTTAATAATTAGATATTTTAATTCCATATAGATAATATTTAACTTTTGTAATAGTTGTTTCTGTTGATTTTAGATGAAAAGAATGATAGTAAACATAATGTATGAAGCTCATACCTGTAATGCTAAACTATTTATACCATCTTTAGATTTTGGTTATTGGATATCTTAGCGTAAAATATTATGTATTATTATCCAGATCTTTGTGAAAATAATATTACCTTTATCATTAAGTCAATCTCATTATACTTAATTTGTCTAAAATTTAAAAAAATCTTCATTAGCTTGGTATTTTACTTTCCAATCAATAGATTAATAAGTGAATCTGAACTAATTATTATTAAGCCTGAACATGTAACATTTTAATAAATCTCTTTTTACTGTCATGTATATCCGCCATTGTCTTACAACTACTTTTTGATGTTTGTGTTTATTACCATTAACTCTTCTATAATAAAGATAAAGAAGGTCATATTTTTTCTTTCTATATATTTAAGTATAATAAAGGTATTGATTGGCATCTCAGTGTTTTATTAAATGACATATTACATTGATTTAAAGTTCATTTGTTTTCTAACAGATATAAAATATAATAAATTGTTTAGATACATATGTCAAGATTAATTCATTGATAAAATAAAAAACAAACAACAAATTTGCTTAATTTTATCTTTTGTGGTATTCTCTTTAAATGATCTTTAAAGAAATATTTGATACATATTTATTATATATTAAGGTTTTGTTAAAGTTTATTTACATTACTACACTAACACCATATACTTTATTACATTATCAATTAAATATTATAATCTTAATATATTCATAGCATTTCAGTTGTGTAGTAGTTCTCTCAAATTTGTATGTTTTTTGACCCACCATAACAACCAATTACGATTTTGTTACCCACCATAAAAACTGTTAGTTTTTGCTACCTGCTAAGGAAAAACTAACGTAAAAAGAAGGAAAACAATAAAAACATGCATGCTCTGTGAAGCTAGAAATAGATTTTTTCTTTTTTACTTTGTAGATTCACAAGTTATTTTTTGTAAATAGGGTTGTAATTATGCATATATAGTTTCTCG
>JAGDYQ010000101.1:2270934-2340660 GCA_021962125.1 Bulinus truncatus
TAATTTTAGTTTAAAATTAAAATGTTTATTTGTTTAGGTAATTGATAACATTGATTAATAAACATATTCAGAAAGATTATTTTATACATTACTAAATGTGAATGTTTTTGACAAAAAGGCTTGATTGTAATTTAGAATGATATGAATGTGCTGGAAGTAAAATCTTTTTTTTTCCCAGATCATTAAGCCTTAATAAAATAGTACATCTTTTTTATTTATTGTATGTAAAATGCAGTGTAACATTTTAACAGCCTCTTTATTAAAAAAAAAATTATGTTACTGCTGATACTTATTTCTCTCTTTCAGTGAAAAACATTGCATATTAATTTAGAGCCTTAAAGGTTGTAGAACAAGGGAAAAGTTTTCAATTTTTCAAATAGCCATCCCTCTTACTATTTGAAAAAATTCCCACCATACACCACCTATTAGTTAGGGTTAACTTTCATGAACTTTTACATCTTCTTGAAATGGAAAAGTGGCTTAGTGCTCATACCTAATGCAATTTGTGGGGAAATGTTTTTTTTAAGGAAAATTTTCTTTTATTGCAACCCATCAATTATATTTCTAGAAACAGAAAAGAATTGTATGCAAATGTTTAGCTAAGTTGGGCAAATAATTCTTATAGCTACATGCTAGTGTAACATATGTTGCAATCACAAAACTCCTCCTTTATAAATCTGCTAAATATTGCCTGACTTCTGTTCACAGCTGCCAAAATTGCTGGTTAAATATCTCTTAGTGAGTAGTTTATGGTTTGCAAAACACATCAAGCATTTGAAATTTTAGCCTTAATTATTCAAGTTTCACATGATTCCAGATTTTTTCATTGCTTTTAGCCTCCTAATGAACTTGAGATACCCTGTCGTCAGAAGTATGAATGCATTATAATTGACAGTCATCTACTGGTTCTAGCTTAAATCTTTAGGTTCATATTTCTCTTACCTTTTTAACAACATTTGTCAGGGACTTTTTATATAGACCTATAAAGGGATTAATTAAAAAAAATTCTATTTTTTTCTGTGGCTTTACATTATATAAACCATGGTATTACTGCTTCCAAAAGCCTAGCACAATTCAGATCAACACTGTATTGAATTATTTTCTTTTTAGTATCCATAGTAAATTTCATTTTTTTTTTAAATTTCAGATTACAATGAAGTTTTGAGTATGAAAGGCCAACACAAAATCGGACAAAAGAAGCTAGATGTATCTCAGATTTATCCATGCTTAATAAGAAATTATCTTGAACAATTTAAGTTAGATGTTAGCCCTCCTAGTCATATGGTAAAAAAAGCATCTCATACTGAAGAAATGAATATAAAAAAAACAAGCAGAGTCCAACATGATCACATGTCTACTGAAACTTTTGCATTTTCTGAAAGTTTGGATCTAAATGAAGAGTGTCTATTTTAGAAAAAAGTGAACTTTTATTGGATCTGAAAAAAACTTACAAAGCCATAACAATAAAGTTTGAATATGAAAAGAATATTGTTATCATTCAAGCAAACTTAAAAAATGAAACACAGGAAATTATTTTAGAAATTTTAAAAATGTGTAGACAAAATATCACAGTAATATCTTTAACCACTTTGACCGCAGAGCAACAAAAGTTTATTAGGAATGAACATGTTTTGCTCAAATTGAATTCACTTCTACCTAATGCATACCTGAAGTGTTGTAATGCCAGCTTCAAATTATTTTACATGAAATCAGAGGATTCAAAAATTTTAACAGACAATGTTGAATCTCAGATATCTATGACTAAGAAGCCTCTCAATTCAGATATGGTTAACATACTGCAGAGCAACAAAGGCCAGAAATTTTTATCTGACTTAATTGCAGCTTCTGATAAAACTCATATCTGTCCTTCTGTTAAAGTAGATGCTGAAAATGAACTCCTTTTAATGCTTGGACCTAAAGGTACAATATATAGTTTGGAAAAAGACATAGACAGATTTTTGAAATTCAATCAAGTCTTTGTTAAAGAAACAAGCAGAGTCCAACATGATCACATGTCTACTGAAACTTTTGCATTTTCTGAAAGTTTGGATCTAAATGAAGAGGAGTTGTCTATTTTAGAAAAAAGTGAACTTTTATTGGATCTGAAAAAAACTTACAAAGCCATAACAATAAAGTTTGAACATGAAAAGAATATTGTTATCATTCAAGCAAACTTAAAAAATGAAATACAGGAAATTATTTTAGAAATTTTAAAAATGTGTAGACAAAATATCACAGTAATATCTTTAACCACTTTGACCGCAGAGCAACAAAAGTTTATTAGGAATGAACATGTTTTGCTCAAATTGAATTCACTTCTACCTAATGCATACCTGAAGTGTTGTAATGCCAGCTTCAAATTATTTTACATGAAATCAGAGGATTCAAAAATTTTAACAGACATTGTTGAATCTCAGATATCTATGACTAAGAAGCCTCTCAATTCAGATATGGTTAACATACTGCAGAGCAACAAAGGCCAGAAATTTTTATCTGACTTAATTGCAGCTTCTGATAAAACTCATATCTGTCCTTCTGTTAAAGAAGATGCTGAAAATGAACTCCTTTTAATGCTTGGACCTAAAGGCACAATATATAGTTTGGAAAAAGACATAGACAGATTTTTGAAATTCAATCAAGTCTTTGTTAAAGAAATTCCATTTTCTCTAGGAAAGCAGCATTTTGTTGGAAGATTCCTGCAGGAAGAATTGAATGAAATAAAACAAAATATTGTAGAAGTGGAGATAATTCATTTGTCGAATCAATATGTAGTGAAAGGTCTAAAAGATCCTGTTGAAGAATGTTATAACAAATTAACCAATCTGAGGTAATTTTATTTACATGGAATTTACTTAAAAATATAAAACAAAAGACTAGTAAATTAGATACATTTTAATTTATTTGAAATAACCATCTGTTTTGTTTCATTTAGAACTTGGGTTTTGTCATTTTATTCTTATTGTTTAATCTTCAGAAAAGTTTTCCAGGCATTTACACAGAATTTATATTTATATATAGATATATATAGTGCACCATTATTTTCTTTCTTGAGTCTTTATTATTGTGTTTATTTATGAGCTGAATTTTAGTTTCTGTGGTAATGTTTTCACTTTGTATCATAATTGTTTACTTCCTTTTGCAGTATATCAAGTTACTTTGATTGATTAAATGTCAAAATTATTAATATAATCAACACGCTCTACAAGTAAAGTACAATGAATAATTGAAAAAGAGTTAATTTTGTAGGCCATGGCCATTTTTTTCTTCACTACACAATAACATTGAACCATAAGTACATAGATGTTACACACAAACTCCAGACTGACCATAGTAAAGTTCCCATTAGTCCCTAAGGGCTTATTGGGCAGATAAAGTGTAGAATTCATCTGTTTCAGTAACCTCAGCATATAAAGGGATTGTGTGGTTAGCACAATGCCCAGCCGCCTTTACTTCCCCAACTTAAAGTCAGGTACCCATTTAAAAGCTGGGTAGACTGAATGCACATTTATGTTTCTTTGTGTTTTAAAAACAGATTTCTGATGAATTAATGGAAAATTGTAAATAAGCATTAAAGAAGTATAGCCTCCAGAAGGCTCTGATCAAATTGTATATTTTGTTGGAACTAGATTTCTCACAGTATTTTTTATATTTTTTATTATTAGCAAATTCTATATATTTTCATTTATTAAATAACTTTTTCAGCATTTTATCTACAGTAAACATTTTTTTTCACAGTAGTAAAATCAAACATGATGAAGTAAAACTTAAGTATCATGGAATCCAAGAGTTTCTTCAAGATCAGGAGGTAAAGAGAATGATTAAAGAAGTTGAAGAAAAAAATAACTGTGTTATTACTGAAGGAACAGAATATGATAGCAGTGACACATATTTGAATCAAGCAACAGTACCTGAGTCTTTAGATTTAAAAGCTAAAGCAAACAGTGATGGAACAGTAACAGTTAACTTTATGCTAGGAAATATTCTAGAGTTAAAAGTGGATGCGCTTGTCAACCCATTAAATTCTACCTTGAAACTAACATGTGGGTTGAGTAAAGCTATTTTAAGAAAAGGTAATACTAAACTAAAAATCACCAACAGTTGGTTAAAGTTAAAAATATTATATCAATTTGAAAATAAAGGTTATAAAAATAACAAAACCTATGTTCTGACTATGTTCTAATATGGCCTTGAAACCTACTGTGACCTAATTTTTAAATAAGAAGGTATCCTAAATAGTGAATGTATTTTTTATTCCTTTTTATTTGTTAAGGAAGTTATGCAGATTTTAAGGATCTAATATAATAATAGCAGTCTGGGTTCTGTGTTAAATCGAAAGCGGAAAATAAGAATTCAAATGGCGTGTGTCTCGATTCCATATTTTTTTTTTAATCTACAGTTTTGAGTGGTTTCTTGGGTTTTAAAACATAAAACCCAAAGGCCAAAATGTGAAATAATTCCATTAAAATATGTTTTTTTTGTGTGTATTTCCGAAACTGAAAATAACCTAGCATACTGATCAAACCTAAGGAAATATAACTCTATGCAAAGGTTTTGCAGCATACAGTTAGTTCATAATAATCTTTATCATAAAAAAATATAATTATTAATATTTACTAATTAAATGGGTTTATAAATAAATTTTTTCATGTCAAAAGGCCTAGAACCTATTGCAACCCTTAAATAGCCTTGCTTACGTGCCACACAACTCTACATTTATGAATGCAAACCTCTTAATCTATGTATGTCTTTCTGTCTGTTAATACATTTACTAAAAATATATCACTTCCATATAGTAGGCGCTCTTCATACTTTTTTATGTTATATTGTGATTTATTCAAGGCAAAAATGTATTTACCCAGTTATATGGATAAAATATGCACTTTAAGTAAATTTTGTAGATCTTTAAAACTGTATTTCAGCATATTTTGTTTAAAAAAATATATTTTCAAATCTTTCACCATTTAAAATACTAAACTAGATATAACCCATATACTGTTTTTATTAAAGGTCTTTTACATTCCAGTTGCATACAGTATTACCGGGGTAATTATTGTTTTTCCAGTTTCTTATTTTTTAATATTTTAATAACCTAAAAAGAGATTTTGACTAATTATATTTTTATTATTTAAAATTGATTAGAGGCAAGTACAAAAATCAAAAAATAATTATTTCTTGAAGTTAAGCACAATAAAAAAAAAATAATTTTGTGTCCTCAGCCAGGACTGATACTTTGGTGTTAAAAATACACACCTAATTGTTGATATGTTCAAGTAAAACTATAGTTGATGGGAATATTTTAACATGGGAAATTATAGTTAATATTATTGTGTAGTTTACAATAACTTACATAAATTGACAGACGGTTGCCATTCCAGAAAGATGATGGAGTTGTTGGAATTTGCATCTTTGATAAACACCTATGATAATTTTCCTGGGTCATGAATAAATGGCTTCTAATCTTTTTACAAAACTTTACCAAGTACTTTTTGTGTTATAAACATAAAAGAGTGGGGAAGAGTGCCTGAGACCTTGAAAGTGGGCCGAGTGGCCGAGTGTTGTAGATACTCGACTGTTGACCTGAGAGTCCTGGGTGAGAACCATGGATCTTTTTTTTCCCACATTAACTTTGGTGCAAAGTCATCCCACAAGTCCACCTAGCTTTAAATGGGTTCCTGACTTTGAGTTTGGGGAGTAAAAGGCCTGGGCATTGTGCTAACCACACAATCCCTTTATATGACAAGGCTACTGAAACAGATGAATTCTACATTTAATCTGCAGGGGATGGATGGTCATGTGGTAAAGCGCTCGACTGTCGACTTGAAGGTTACCTTGGTTCGATCTCTGGTGAGGACCAAGGAAAAATTTTTAAAATGTCATGGCTTAAGTCCCCTCTATATCTCCTGTGGTGCCTCCATGGACATGAAAGAAGGGCATCATAAAAACCACCCCAGTGGTTATAGGATTTAAAAGATTTCATCTCATACTTACTGGGACTTCACACACACTTCATCTGCCCCTATGAGCCCTGAAGGGCTTTAGGGAACTTTACTTTTTTTACAAAAATAAAAGAAATGCTATCTTTAAAACGTGATCTCAAATGTTTTATTACTTAACCAGATTTCTAAATCAGTTACTATCAATTGGCAGGTTGTTTTTTTAGTTTGATTTATATCAGTTCATACTATTTAAACACTTTTTTTCATTGTCTAAAATTTAAGCTTATCTTGTTTATTAGGGTTTCACATCAACTGTTCAAACTTTTAAGGCGTTAATATTTTATATATTATGTTCATCGCTGTTGAGATATTTTTATTAGACAGTTTGTATTGAAACATATTTGAATAATTACATCAATTCTTAGTCTTTTAAATCATATATGTTTCTAGCAATCAAAAAAGCCAAAAAAAAAACAACAAAAAAAAACTATCCTAATTCTTTCAAATGAATTATAAATTATATTCTTTAGTTCAATAGTCTTGTAATTAGTTAAAGAATACAACAAAAATGCTTTGATTAAAAACTGCTTAAGACCTAGATGCTTAGTTATATATATAGATATCTTTTTTAATACTAGACTTACACAATGCTTTTTTTTTTTTTTTTTTAATAAAAATTAAGAAAAAAAGCTTAAATGACATTGAACTTATTACAGAGAATGGCCTTTCCAGTGAAATTGTTCTAACCATTTATTCACAAGATTTAAAGAACATTAAAACTGCTACTTGGGACATTGAGTCATTCTGTAAAAAAAACTACAAAGAAATTAGTGAAAAAGATGATCCAACTGCAAAAAGATTAACTAAAGATCAAGTAAGTTTAGAATTTATACTTGTATTTGTTTTTAATTTTTCAATGCAGGTTAAAAGCTCATGTATTTGTTTGTATTATTTGATGTATTAGTTTCATTAATGAGGAAAATGTTTGGAAATTTTCAGACTGCTTAAATTTAATGCACAGATGATGATAATATGATGAAAATAATTTTTTTTTTTAAATATGTTGCCTGAATCAGCTTTTTTTTTATGAAAGATTAAGTGCCTTGAATCATATTTGTAAATCTCCTGATTATTAACTAAACTATATATTTGGTGTTCATCAAAGAAAAGTAGAGTTCTGTATCAGTTATAATGTGCTAAATTAAGCAGCTGTAAATTAATACATAAAGGAAAAGTTCCCTCTAATTTTTTGAAGGATTTGTACAGCAACCCAACTGTATATAGGCCTACTAAACAAAACATTTTATGTTCTGTTGCACCTCTCTGTGAGTTATGAGTGTGCACACATGTGCAAAGTTTAAAGCGAACACTGCATTGGGGCATAATATGTTTTTTTCTAGAGTTCAAGCCTAGAAGATATATTTTTCATTTTTGCAGTTTATAATTCTCTTACAGTGAAAAATATACTTATGAACACTTTGTATCTACTTAGTGATATTGCATGTAGCAAACAAGTTGTGACAATACAATAGACACTTAAAGTTTACTTTCTTACATCATAGTTACGTATTTAAGAATATGAATTCTGTTGTCAGCTTTCATTTATTTTCTTCAATACTTAGCCAATATGTACCAATTGGAATAGTATGTTATCTCTTAATTCTGTCTCAAAGTTGTGGTCACCATTTTAGCAATCTATTATTCTTTTCTAATGCAATATTCATGGGGATGGAAGAAACAGAATTGACATTGGAACTACAGATCTCTTAATCAGACCATTAAATCAAATATTTTTACATGAGCTTGAGAGCCAGTTTTACCCCCAGTTTTAAGTCCAATAAAATAAAACAAAAAACTTGATTTCTGAATATTGACTAAACTGATACAATAAAATAGTCTATTATTATTGGAAAAAGTTCCCTTAGCCCAAACAGGCCATCGTGACAGATGAAGTGTAGAATTCATGTCGAGGTTTCTATAACCTCAACATTTGAAGGTATTGTGTTGTTAGCAGAGATGAGCGGACAGCGGACGCATCCCCTTGCGGACGCAGATCTGCAGACTTTTCCGGATCCGCGGACTGACAGCGGACGCTTCGTATGGTTAAGTTGCGGACTCGCGGACTGACGCGGATCTTCTTTAGCGTTACCATAAAAAATTTCAAGTCATTTAAACAGCTAAATTTCAGCAATGCGGACGCGCGGACTGACTGCGGACCAATGTTGTAAGATTACGCGGACGCGAACGCGGATCATTGATAGAAATCCGCGGATGGACGCGGACGCTAAATTTCAAGATCCGCACACCTCTGGTTGTTAGCAAAACGCTCAGCCACCTCTACTTCCCTAATTTAAGTCAGGTACCCATTTAAAGCTAGTGGACTTGTGGAAGGACTTTGAAACCAATTTCACCTGGAAAAATTCCCATGTTCTCATTAAGGATCGAACCCATGACTCTAATGTTGACAGTTGAGAATCTACAGCACTCTGCCATCCGTCTCACAATATTATTGGAAAGCTTTTCATTAAATGATCCCAAAATATTATTGATTAACAGTAAAAACTGTAATACAGAATTAAAAATTGGCATTGTTGAGTTTATAGTGTGTTAACAAAATTTGTTGACATTTTTACAGGTAAAACTACTTGAACAATTTGGAGTTCAACAGAGAGTAAATGTAAGCATCAAAATTGATGAAGGTATTTTCAAACTGCAAGGTTTTAATGTGGACGGAATATACCAGTTGCAAAAAAAAATGCAGTCATTAGTACTTGAAGCAATGGAGCATCAACATAAAACAATCCAAAAGTCTTTACCCTCTGCTATTGTTTGGCAGTTCAAGAGTGGCTCAAAATGGATCAAGTATGAGCCTCTGTAAGTGATTAAATCTTTTAACCATAGTTCATATTGTTTAAATTTATCTATAGGTGAAATCAGTAATCCTAAAAATAGAATAGCTGTGACTTATGTTTAAGAATTACTTTTAAATACAATATGTGGTCTCAGCATGTATGAAATGCAATCTCTTGATCTTAAATAAATGTTTCTTAATACAATCATATTTCTTTATATATACAATTCATTGCGTAGACATTATTCTTTTTTCAATTTTCTTATTATACAAATTTCTTCATGATATTTTCATGCACTTATCATTGAGAATATCAGATCATTATGTTAATTAGCTGGTAGTGAGTTTGTAAGTCTATTTAGCATGGAACATGTCATTCTCCCAACAATACCAGTCATGTCTTCTTCCTTGGGGTTATTTATTTTGTGTTAAATGTTACTATTTGCGTTTGCTAGAAAATGTATTGCATAAATGTTCAAGCCCTGTCATAATATTAAAAGACTATAACTTATCCATAGATGAATGTCCTACCTAATGAGTATTCAATGGATATTTAATAAATACATTCATAAGCTTGTATCTTTGAAAAAATATTGTGACATATACTTTACATTAATACGTTATCTTCTCTGTTATTTTTTTTTATTTAAAAAATATAATTTGCATATATCATACCTTTTAGCATTTAAGTAATAATAAATTTTCAGCCTTAGCTTGAAATAAAACAAAAACAGATTTACTTTTTCTTTTAAAAGTTTGAACAGTGATTTAGAGCAACATTACAACATGAAAGCAAATCTACTAGATGATGATGATAGTACAATGGAAAGATATGAAATTCAGAGAGTTGATCTTTCAAAAGGTAACACAATATAAGCAACATTTAACTTCATAAATAGAGTTTTAAAAACAGGAATCTAGACAAAATCAAACATTTATTGAAATTTAGTTTGATTTGATTTCACTATGTCAAAAAAATGTTAAACACCATTATAAATTTCTAGACTGAATTTTAATCTAACCTCTACAGCAGGGGTGGGCAAACTTTTTCTACAGAGGGCCACATTGAAAACTTGATTGTTATCAGCGGGCCGCATATATATTTTGTCTACTTTAATTTACAATTTAGAACATATAAAATATGAATTAAGGATAATAACCATGTGTTGGTCGTATTATTTTACATTCACACTCTGTTACACAAATACATTACATTTTAAAATGCGAACCAAATCAAATCAGTGCTAATTTGGTAATACTACTGGACTATTTCAACAAAGGTTTTTTGTTACCTGTCATAACATTTATGAAGATGATGGAACTTAATTTACATACAAGCTGACCACAGAGTAAAATTATAATTAATGAGAAGTATGTAACTGCTCACAATTTCGGATAATGTTCTTGAACTGTAGAACCAGTTTACTGGCTGCAATTCTTTTGACTGCATTTAAATCTGTTATTAGACTTGTTTATTTTCATACAAGAAAACATTTGCTCACAAATGTATGTGGACCCTGATAGTGACAAAAGCTTGGCGAAGTTTTTTAGGTGTGGAAATGCAGCTGCTGGCAAAACCTGTTTTCACCTGCTTGCCTGGAGAACAGGTAGAAGTGGTTGTTGTAATCCTCCTGAGTTCACCATTATATGTCAGTTCATGTTCATCCATTTATACTAAAAGAATTAAATATTATTATTGTTACTTTCAACCGAAGTCGACTTCGTATATTAATGTTGTTTACTGAAATTGTAACATTTACTATAAGCTAATAAAAGAACCTAACAACATAATTTGGCACCTTCGACGGAGTACTTCGCAACACCCACACTCGCCTTGATAGTTTGCCCAGACTCAGCCAGCGGACACAGCTGTGTGCCTGGAACTGCATGTGATTAATTCCCTTGCTCTGATGATGTTTATAACAATGACAACTGGGCCAATAAGATGCTTGATATTCAACACAGCTTTACACAGACTTTCATGATGGATGACACAGTGAATAGGTAAAAGTGTATAGTTAGGATATTCTACTTTAATTTTATTATTCATCAACCTTAACAGACCTATGTTTTTTTCCATATAATGCATGCTCTGCATCGTTTGTTACACTTGCCATCTTGTTCCACACCAACCCACTTCTTGCAACACAGATCTCAACAGCACTGAATAAATCCTGTCCTGTGGTTGAGTGTGTCTTTGAGTGTCTCAACAATAATGAAGGTCAAAACGAGTGTTTATACCCTGTATAAATACCAACAATTGTGCTGTATCCCGTACTTTCGTCCAATGCAAGAGAGTACCATAAAGGTCTTTGCTTGCATCTTGAAGCTGGTGAATCAAATTGTCAATCATCTTTTCAACACGCCTGACTACAGTTCTTGATAAAAAAAATGCTGTTACATTTTGTTTCTGTTCTGGACATATAATGCTTGCTACTTCTTTATATTATTAACCAACTCCTGGTTTGCTGGTCGAGTAACAATAGCGTTTTACAAAACCTTTCAAAATGTAAATTGTAAACAAAACCCTCTCCTGTTTGAGTAGAATAACAGTTAACAATTAATAGCTAGTAATTACAAATAATTATCTGGAGCTATAAAACAGATTTAATATTTCTGGATTGGAATTAAATAGTCAGAATACAATTTCAAAAATATAGCGAAAGTTCTAAACAAAGAAAAAAACATCGATATAGGATCGCAACATGTACATGCATTCGGGCCGCATGATATACTCTGGCGGGCCACATGTGGCCCGCTGGCCATAGTTTGCCCACCCCTGTTCTACATCATTCTTTATTATTTAATTAGGTTCTTAAAGAACATAATAAATATTTATATATTTAATATTGATATCTCTCATTAATATTGTAAAATTAATAGACATTTTTCAACAGCTATTGTTTAGAAATCAGTAATGTTAATGATTCAATTCAAGGAATTGTATCAAACATTGAAAAAAAATAGATGCTCAAAGGTATTCTTCCTCAATGCAGAGATTTATTTGCTATTTGGCCAAAATTCTTAATTATGCATAAAGTCTTCAATTAGTTTTATCAGAAAAATTTTGTAAAATATACTAGTAAATTATTCCATCAATTACAATTCACTTTTTGTGTACACTTTACTTGTGACAAAAAAAAAGATGATTTTTTAAAGTTTCATCCCTTGTAATAGATGCATTTATTTTAAAGGACATACTTTTTGTTGTAACTAAAGACCTTAAGATAAGCTCATTGTGGCATATATTAAATTGTGTGTATTTTGATATGGGCAAACTGGTATAAATAAAAGCTGAAATATGTTGTTTAAATCATCTTAGTTCCACTAAAGTAGGACATTATTTGAATTTATAGAAGGTGAATCACTGCCTACAGATTGGAGCCCAATGAAAGATAATGCTGACTTGAAAGTAATTGAATTGAAAGCTGAATCTTCTGAGTACAAAAAAGTAGAAAAACAAGTGATAGATACAAATGGAAATATTCAAATAAAGAAGGTTAGCTCAAATTATTGTAATTAAAAAAAAAATGTATTGAATTTTATGTTATTATTGCTTTAGAAACATAACATTTGATTATTTATTATTTGTATTATTGGTATCAAATAGCTTTCAAATGATTTACTTATAATAATGGTAATTTTTATCTGAAAAGGGTTTTTGCAATAACCGTATTCTATTTCTTTATATTCTTATATGTAATTGAGAAAATCTTGGTTTATACGAGTTTATACGAGTTTCCTTTTAAGGCAATTAACCTGTTATCTTTTTTAAATTAATTCAGATTCTGCGAATTCAAAATAAAACACTTTACCAACAATATGCTGTGAAAAAGCGAGACTTACTAAATCAAAACCCTAAAGGACATCAAAATGAGTTGCAGCTTTTTCACGGGACTGCTCATACAGCTGTTCCTAAAATTAATGTCCATGGATTTAATCGCAGTTATTGTTGGATTAATGGTTAGTAATTAATAGTAAAAAAATATCAATACCTGACATGAAGGAAAATATGAATGGAAATTTTTTTTTTAAACTTCATTGAAATATGTTATTTGATTAAAAAATGGAATTCAAATTGTCTATAATAATTACAGTATAGGCCTACCAATAACGCCTACAGATTACACACTATGTGAATCAATCATTTGAAAAAAAAATCATCTTTTTCTGATTGTTTCAGGAACAATGTATGGTAAAGGTGTCTACTTTCATAAACACGCCTCACTCTGTTAGTTATGCCAAGCCATCAGATGCTCAAAACAACCACTACCTGTACCTGGCTAAAGTTTTGGTTGGTGAGTCAACTCCTGCCAATGCACAGATGGCAGTTCTTCCCTCCAAACCAGGATCTAATAGAACATTTGATTCAGCTGTATCTGGGGACATCTATGTCATATTTCATGATACACAGGCTTATCCTGAATATTTAATAATTTTTTAGCTATGAATTATGAATACAATAAGAGAAAAAATCTTTTCATTCTTAAACTTGTATTGATTTATTTAAAGCAAGAAAGGACAGAAAATAAGTAAGCATTTAATAAATCAATTCATCATGGTTTATAATACTTCTAACCATATTAGAAAGTGTTCTAACACAGAGATGTCAAAAACAGTCTCATGAGGGCCACATTGGAAATTATTTTTTGTCATTAGGGCTGCTCATAACAAAGAGCATAACCTGACAATATAAGCTTAAAATGTGTGAATCAATTGTTAACCATACACACATTAATGCAATAAATTGAAATGAATTAGTGGAAAAAAAATGAAATTTTTATCAATATAAATTATGAATTTTTCAATTTAACACTCAACATCATGTCTGCAGCTAAGCCAGTAGATAAACTTACAATTTTACTCTAATTCCAAACAAAGTCAAGCAAATGTGGGTATACCCATTTTTAAGCTATAGGACATAAATCAGACTAAAAAAAAAAGTCCTAGCATTCACTTTGGCTCAAACTCTGGGTGTTCCAATTAACAGTCATGGGCTTTACCACACTGTCACGCCATCCATTGTTCTAACAAATGTCAGCATCTTATCTTTTGTGGTCACATGATTTTTTTTAATGGTAGTCTCAACTGACTAAATTATGATGCACTAAGATAATTTGAAACTTTCATGTTGCAATTTATCATTGTTTTTGTTTCATTTAATTTGTTACCTTGATAAACACATTAGTTGAAACATTGTCTGATTGCTTGTTATGTTTTGTTTTGATGTTTAGGTTTTTTAAAATCCTCGATTATACACATTTTTTTTAATAACATTAACATGAGAGATCTCTGACATTTAATTTTAAATTGTTCCTAAAATATTTGTTGTAAATTAGCAAGGCTTATGAAATTGTGGATATAATAATGGATTTAAACAGAATATATCATTTTACAATAGTAGTATAGTGTGTATATTTAAAGAACAAATATCAATTTTTAAATCATGTCTTAAAAATTATTAATCCTCATGATGTTATTTATATAGTATGTTAACATATCCTTAAGGCTTAAGTTATGCATTACATAAGATTTTTTCTGAATTCTTAATGCAAAATTTTTAAAATTTAATAAAGTTAACTCTAGTCCTTATATTATTGAAAAAACTAAAGTAACATTTAATTTGTTGAAATTATGTTGACTAGATTTTTCTTGGTGTTTTGGTGGATGAGGAGGAGAACTGCTCCCTATCCAAAACTTTAGAAATGTTTCATGAAAATTGACTAAAGAATTTCTTTTTCAAAAACGAAAGAATAAATTTATTTGTGTACTTAATTGCTATGGGCATACCAAAACCATATGTTAATAAGATTTGGCAAAGTAAAAAAGCACCAGAATGTTTTTGTGATTAATTTATTAATACTTTTTGGGTCTGAGATTAAATACAACGAACAAGGGAGTTTGATGACCATGTGACACTGGGACATACCCCAGCTACATTGGGATTATGGTCACAATTTTAATCAACAAATGTCATGAAACACATTTACTATTCTTCTTCATAATAACTTCATACAGCTAGCTTAGTTTTTATAAAACGATTTTTTGGATTTTGTTTTGTATTTCTTTTAACTGATAAAGCATTAGTAAGGTTGCTTGCACATCTAGATCTTATAAAGTTATGTGCCAATTAAGTGCTACTTATTGGCGCTGGGGTATGTATATATACATATACTGATATGGACACTCCGTTATTACTCTAATAGTTTAGCAGTCAACTGGTAAGAGCGTGAGGCTTTACATTACTTAAGACCTGGGAAAACCCTTTTATAATTCATTTGTTCAAGTTCTTAAAATTATCATATTTTTTTTTCGATTTAAATGAATGTTATGTTGAATTGTTAAGTATACTCAGACTCAACTGAGACTTAGTCAGTGTTTATATAATATAGTACACAGTATACTACTACTAGCACACATTCTAACATAATAATACTATTAAATTTTTTAATACTTAATAATACATTTAATAGTATTTTAAATTTATTTTTAATAATTTATTTATTAACTAATTAATTTGTAAATTAAAAAAATAAGCCAACACACGTTAAATTTAAAAACAGTTTTATTTTCCAAAGTGAAACAACTTTCCGTCACTTCTGTCCGCTTCTGGGATATATATGTTATAGGCAAAGTGTGAAATGCCGGCATTCTATAGAATGCCTAGGCATTGTATAGAATGCCTGGTGATTTTAGGCAAAGTATAAAATTTTTAAATTGTGCATACTTTTCCTAGGCATTCTATACAATGCTTAGGCATTGTATAGAATGACTAGTGTCGTTTTGGCAAAGTATAAAATTTCTAAATTGTGCATACTTTTCCTAGGCATTGTATAAAATGACTAGTGTCGTTTAGGCAAAATATCAGAAAAGAACAACAAAAGCCTTTATTGATAAAAACGTATTTTAATATGGAATAAATGCAAAATAAAGCATATGATGTTCATACCGTAAAAAACAACGACAGCAGATTGAAGTATTTGCTTCAGCAGGTAAGACTGGATTCACACTTAGAATTGTACTGTACTTAATTTTCTTCTTTCTGACAAAACACTTCATATTTTGGTATTTTGATCTGTCATGTTCATATTTCACGAATTAGTGAAGAATTGATAAATAATGAAAAGATGTTGTTTCTGGTGAAAACAAGCAGAACACAACTGGAATGAGCTACTTGTTGCAGCAGGGAAGACTAGAATGGCATTTTGAATTGCATTTAATTTTCTTTTTCACACAAAGACACCTCATAGTTTGGCATTTCGTCTTGCATTTACATCTGACGAATCCTTGGCCGCTTCCTGTAGACTGAGAAGTAGCAGCAGATGGGAAGTCTCTTCAATAACCACGGAATGGGAGGTCTCTTCAATAACCATGGCTGTACCACTGCATTGGTTACTATCATCATGGTTTGCATCCTCATGCATGCCTTCTGCAGAAAGGGCTGTCTCTTGCATTCCTTCATCTCTGTCTATCTGCTGTTGTGTTGTTTGTATGCTCTGTATTCTTTTTTCGAGGTCTTCCTCTGTTTCCACATCTTGTAAAACATCGTCAGGAAGGGACGACGTTGTGAGGCCTACTTTAGCTTTGCAGCCAAAGAGTGCTTCGTATGGTGATCTTTTAATCCCAAAATGAAAAGCTCTGTTCTTCATGAGTTGGACGAACCGTAAACCCTCACTCCAGCGGCCAATTTTTCCATCTTGCATCCAAGCACACAACATATTTTCGATGTCCTGGTTAGCTCTTTCGACGCTCCCCTGGCTTTGTGAGTGGCGCGGCTTACCATGAACGATCTTCAACGTGGGCCAGTACTCCTTTAAGCTGCTTACCACACTGTTTGCAAATTCTCTGCCGTTATCGGACTGTAGAATTGTTGGAGCACCAAGCAACGTAAATATGTCTACGAGCTGGTATGCAACTTCTTCTGCCCTCTTTGTCTTCAGGGCCCTGAGAACCACGAACTTGGTGAGATGATCTTGATACACCATTATAAACTTGTATTCCCCATCAGGATGGGATTGAAAGTCGATGAGATCGACCTGACAACGGGAGTTGAATTCTGAAAAAACCATTGGCTTGACTACAATGCCTTTTTTGACGCTTTTTTGTTTTTTCTGGCAAGGTTCACAAAGGTTAACATACAGTTCAATATCATGACGTGTAATGTTCTTGTATTTGGGAGATAGTTCTTTCAACATTCTGTCCCGTCCTCCATGACCAATAGCCAAATGGGCATTATGAAGTACGTCAAATAACTCGGCGTCCGCGACGTAAAACTGAATGGCACTCACACCTTCTTTAACAGGGTAGATCAACTTACTCTTATTTTCCACCATCATGACATCATAGTGTTTCACCAGCCAATAGTCCCGTGGTTCTTTCTTAATGGTCGTCTTAGCCTTTTTCACATCGTCCACTAATTTTTGGTAACTAGTTTCGGTTAAAAAACGCAATTTTTAGCAGCATTGGCTCTTACTTTAGATAATTCATCATTGAACCGTCGTTGCATGTCAACATGGCGTGATTCCTGTCCTGGCACTACATTCACTTCCGACATGATTACACAGTAATCGGCACTAAAACTATTCTCGTAACTCCCGTCGCTAACTAATGTCCGAATCCAGTCGTATTTATACTCCTAAAGTCCCCACCTTAATTTCCCTAATTACGTCACAGTCTCCTTCATAATAGTTCTCACCAAAGGAGCGCCCCCTGGTCGTCATGGTACCTAAACTGTCCGTCGTCGCCTCCTGGTCTACTTCAAGAAACGTCACTCCTTTGCTGTTTACTACTCTATTGTTTTCTGACCACCTTGTCCTAAGTCGTCTGTCACCTTGTCAACCATTATTTGCATTACTCCTACTTCTGATATATCTTCTTATCTTACAATGTCGAAGGGGATTGTCTGTCTCTAAATCTACTCTAGTTCCTAACAAGGCCAGTTACATACTTTGCCGAACGGGTACTCGGCATTCTATAGAATGCCTAGGCAATGTATGAAATAGCAATTCATTTCATACTTTGCCTGAAAAATTTAGGCATTCTATACATTGCCTAGGCATTCTATAGAATGCCGGATTTTACACTTTGCCTATAACATATATATAGTATTGGCTTAAAGTACTTTTGATTTGGTCTAATAATGGGAATTTCCTAAACTTGAATTTGCATAATTTCCGAGAAACTTCATGATTGGAAAAAGTAAGTATTACAAGTTATTTACAAATAAATAGCTTACAATAAAATATTACATTGACTAAAAGCAATCTAGTTTTATTTTAATTACACGGTTTAATTATTATTAATACAACAGCATAATTAATTATTACGAAATTATAAATGACAAAAATCGATTTATAACAGTTTCTTATTTAAACTAAACCTTTTTTTTTTTATTAACTTATAAGCTGTAGTCACTTAAGACGGTGTTAGGCTATAATGTATAGACTATAAGGCTAGGCAAATTATTTTTTTTATATCAACCAAATTTAAGTCGAGGCATTACTAACAAATCTAACATTTTAATTTTAATGTTTATAAGTGCAATCAGGACATTTAATGAGTTTTATTTAATTTAAAGCCTCATAAAATGGATGAAGATACAGACTATATGTATCTAAAAAGATTGAAAGTGTTCAACCTTCCCGACAGAATTACCGAGGCTGAATTGAGACAGATTTTTAGCAACCAAAAGAAGAATGGTGGAGGGCCAATACAAGAAATGATAATGTACAGCAATAACATAGAGCGCTATGCTATCATAACCTTTGAACACATTGGTGGTAAGAGTTGTTATTGTCTATTTAGTTTCAATTTTGAATGACAAGATCTAAATTTAATGCATTACATTCAGAGACTCTGGATCTGGGGTTACAGGAAAGGATACAGCATAGCTAGCTGGTGACTGATAAACGTTTAGTATACCTGTTGCTCTTACAATTTTTTTTTTATTGGTAACCAAAGTCACAGATTGTGATTTAACTTGACTTTTTTACCTCTTCACAAATGCAGCCATTTTATTCTTTGTAATCAGTAATTAGTAATCAGTAATGCAGTACATATAAAAAAAAACACATAAAATGTCTAGATAATCTGCAATCGATGTGTTTAGAATTCATTATTAAGAAAGCCAGATATTAAATACCATTTTTACCTCTTCAGCTAAGAAATATTTATATTATTTAGTTCAAATTGTTGATAATTTGATTTTGCTTTTAGCTGTCACAACTATAATGAGTCGGGGAAATACAGTTCCAGTTTTAGATAGCAAACTTAGAGTTGAGCCTTTCCTAAAATGTGAACTAAATTTATTGGAATTCCAGCCAAATTTAAATTATAGCGAAACTGAAGGAAAGACAAAGATGAAATCACTGAAACAAAGTGAATTAAAATCTGAAGAAGAATGTTCAAGTTTGCTTTCAAAATTAAATCTGGATGATAAATGTTCATTTTTGCTTTCACAATCAAAACCTGTGGATGAAGTTTTACATTCCCACTCAGAAGTAGTATCTGAAGTTGACTTTGTACATTTGCATTCAGAAGTGAAACCTGAAATGGGACGATTAAACTCAATCTCAGAAGTAAAATCTGAAATTGCCATGACTTTAGATGATGATGTTTTGAAAAGAACTATTAAAGCTGGAATTTGTAAAAGAAATCTTTCTAAACAATATTATGAACTGTATTTGGAGGACATTGGTTTTCAAGACTATGAATACCATAGTATGATGTTAGATGGACTACATAAAAATGTGTATGTTACCTTCCAAGAAGAAGCAGGTAATTACAGTTATAGTGTGTACTGTTTTGTTAATATTTTGTGTGTAATTTTAGAATTTCATATCCTAGAATTTATAAAGGCCAAAGAAGGAAAATATGACTAAATGGAACATGGGTATTATTACAATAGTTTTTTTTTATAACTCGTTAACTAATTTGTTCTATTTATTTAACATCAACTCACTTTCTTTTCTGCAGATGCGAACAAATTTTGCCGAATGCTTCATGATGTTGAAAACTCTAACATAACTAATGTTTCATTGACAACTAAGGATGATTTTAATACTTATAATAACAGAATTTTTCTCCTTGGATCAAAAGTTCCACAATCTGAAAAGCTTAAAAAGCTATTAAAGGAGAAAACTGAAATAGAAGTTAAAGAGATAATTGAGAATCGTGAACAAAATGCTGTCGTTGTTGTATTTGATGAAAGAATTTGCATAGGTAATTATTTTTTTATAGGCATATAGTTTATTTCAATGTAGTTTTCAATTATCAGACATTTATATTAAAATAATAATAGACAGAGATGCATCACTCATGGTCTAATATTACTTATGCATGTCAATTCTAAATTTAATTGTTAAATCAAGATTATGTTTTAAATTGTTTTATAAAATACAGGCAAAGAGCTATATTAAAAAGTTTGACAGAGCTTAGATCATGTATTTAAATTTAATTTTCCATTATGAAAAAAACTAATTACTGTAATTTTAAATATGCTTTTGATAATTTTTGCTATTTAGGATTCGACATATTAATTGTTATTACATGTGTATTTACTATTGTTTCATTCATGCTTAACAACAGTACAAAGACTTATGTTTATATTAAATACAGACAATCAATTGCTTGGGTGATATTCTGGGGAGAATAGTCCTCTTAGATACTCCTTACATAGCTAATACAATTCACTTTTTAGATTTATATCAGCTGAGTCAAGAGAAGAAATATTAGCTACAAATTATAAAGGGTTTAAAGGGTTAAAATTCTGCATTTAAAAAAAAAAAATTGAAAATTGGTTTCTGTATTATCTAATCCACCCTATTTGTTCAAAGGTGTTGTCTCCCTAATCACCAATATCAACTTTTTTAAACAGTCTATTAGGTAATAGTAAAAAAGGTTTCTTTTCATTTTAATGGATAATAATTCAATAACAATAAATTCCAAGAAATCATTACCAAACTTGTAAGCAACACAAGTGCCTATGGCCCAAGTGAGCACCACAGTGAAAGCAAATAGAAATAGTCTTGCATTAACAAAGGCTCAGATCCCCAAGCGCCATATTTGCCAATATGCATAACTGAAATCTGAAAAACTGAAAAACCTAATTTTTGTTAGCACCATGGTGTCCCCAAATCACTCCTGGCTACAGTGGAAAGCAAAAGCTGACAAGGATCCACATTTCTCAAGCTACACTTATGATCCCCTCTGTAAAACATGCATAGAAAAAAAGGCCTACATGAGACATTAAAAAATAGATGTCCTTAACACAGGGAATTCACAGGTGACAATGCCAGGGGTGCCGAGAGCCAACAAGGGCAGGACATCATTGCGGGCCCCTTAATAAACAATGAGTCATGAAAAAATTGACATGGTCGGGGCGGCCAGGCCCCCTTACAAATGTGGGCCCCCTGGCAATGACCCCCCCCTGACCCCACCTCTTGGCGTGCCTGGACAATGCCACTGCTCCACAATGGGTGTGCATATAAACTATAACACAGTACTAACTGGGCATACAAAATAAAAATCTATTTGCTTAAATTTTGGCTATGTGGTAAAAATCCTTTTCGACATCCCAGCTCTGACATGTCCTCCATTTTATACTGCTATGTTATGAAAATGGCAACTTGTTTAGTTATTTATTCAAAATATTCATGTAAGTACATAAACAGTAGTAACACAATGTTGTAATAAAAAATATTCAATTTACATAAAATACCTCCTCCCATGTCCATACTTGACATCGAGAAAATATGGTATATTTTATCCTTATAGTAGTCTATAGGTAACCGGACACTCTGCTCTGTCCTATTCAAATTCAGCAAAAAATTGCCAAAATTGTATTAAAATAAATACCTTTACCACCTTTTGCTGCCCCACTTTGTCTTAATTTGTAATCAGGATCCACAGAAATATTTGCATTGGACCCCCCCCCGCCCCCCGAGACCCCAACCCTGAAAAAAACTCATAGGAAATTTACATTATTCTTTATTATCTGCGCCCATCCTATTTTTAAACATAGTTCTTATAACATATTTAAAGCCTATACAGAAATATTCTGTTGCTCTTATTAGTTAACTATCATATTGAAGTTTTTTTTTCTATATTTTTTTAAATTTCAAAAATTTTGTTTGCACCTGGGCAACTATGCCCAGCCCTTATACATTGTTTATGATTTTCAGATATAACACCTCTTACTTGGGAGCTAACCAACTTAAATGGAGTGAAAATGATCACTGCTCCTGTGATTAGAGAAAATGCCCTGTTTGTCTCTGGATTAAATGACATCCCAAAAAGTCATCTTGAACGTTATATGAAGAACAAAAAACATAGTGGAGGAGGCCCTCTTAAATCTGTTGAACTTGTAGGTGATAATCAGGCATTGGCTGTTTTCGAAAATGAAACAGGTAAAATTTTTCAGAAAAAGGAATTACTGATTTTTAGCTTATGAAAGTTAGAAGATTGCATGTATATATACATGTATACGTTATATTTTTTATAACATATACTAAACATTATCTTAAGACAAATTATCTTTACAAATAATACAAGCCTGGGTGCCCATCTATATATATAGATTATTTACTTATTAAACAAATGTAAAGACATATCTAGTCCAGTATATTGCATTCACCAATGTTTTTAATTTTAGAAATTATAACTTAGATAAGTACAGTCGATTCCGCTTAATTGGGACACATCGGGACTGAGGCTTTTTGTCCCAATTAAGCGAATCTCACTTTTTTTTTTTGAAATTCATTTGATTGGTTTTGGGAACAAGATCATTAACCAGTAACACACAAAATTAAACAATGCATATTTTTTTTAATAATTTTATTTTATAAACTCTTGAAAACTTTATATATAGGTACATAATATAAATTACAAATATGTATGTATTATAAATTAAAAAAAAAAATTAATTGGTTGATACATACTAATTCAATGAAAAAATGAGTCAAGTTTAGTCTGTCTTTTGTTTTTGTGACACTTGGCTTCTACAAAATCAGCACAGATGTTCAGCACAGATGTTCAGTGCAGATGTAGGGCTTCCTTCATTTCCTTCCTGCATAAAATAACGTTGTAACACGGCCATACATTTTTTGCCTCCTTGTTAGTCACTGGCACAGGTGACTCATCATCGTTGTCGTCATCTTCGTCTAATTTTTCATGTTTAGATTTAATACCTTCCACAAATGAATCCTCACAGTCTTCATTATCATTGTAGCATGATAAATTGTTATCTATAGTTAAAAATTCTTGAGGGTTAATAATAGGAACTGGTAACGTATCCTCATTTTCTTCATTGTTTAAAATTTCGGAAATATCCAAGGGTTTAATCCGCAATTAGTAAAAACAGTTCTGTATTGTGGTGGCTTTTATAGCTCACCACCTGTCAGCGACAAACTGTATTGCTTGCAAAAGGGGAATTTTGGAACTAATCTCTCTGGCTGTTGTGGAACTTGTTAATAAGTTTTCATCAATGGATTATTATATGTAATTAACCAATTTTCCACGATAGAAAGTCTTCAAATTTTTTCTTACCCCCATGTCCATTGGTTGCACTAAGGATGTGGTGTTAGGAGGAAGAAATTCCAGCTGTATATTTTGTAGATTGTCTAAATGAGGGTATGCTGCACAATTGTCAACAATCAGCAAAATTTTTCTTTGTTTAAGTTGTAAATTTTGGTCCTAACTGGTCAGCGAATTTTGAAAAATATCAGAAGTCATCCACGCATTTTTGTTTGCATGGTACTCCACTGGTAATCCCTCCATTCTTAACCCCTTAAAGCATCGAGGTCTAGCACTTTTTCCTATGATCAGTAGCTTTTGTTTGTCAGTACCTGATATATTTGCACAGCATAACAAAGTAATGCGGTCCATCGCCTTTTTCGCCGGTTTCATCAGCATTGTAAATGTCATCAGCACAAAAATTCTCTAAAAAGGTAGGAATTTTGGTAATTTTCCACTGTTCCGAACTTTCGTGGTCGGCACTGGCCTTTTCACCATGCGCTTTTTTAAATTTAATATTGTGCCTTGCTTTCCATCGCGATAACCAACCATCAGTTGCTTTGAAATGGTTGTGGCCCAGTTATTTAGCGAACTCCTCTGACTTCGCCTTCAATATTGGACCGTTGATATTTACGCCTCTGCCACTAACAATAGAACAGCATTGATCTAGTGCTTCTTCAACATCTGGATCCTTCCCCTCACGGCTTTTTAAAACACGGGCGTCAGGATCAGAAAGAAGCCGCCTTTCTGGTTTTCCTGGGATTTGGAAGGGGGGGGGTGGTGGTGTTTGTTTTGCAGCTGCACCGGCTCGGTTAAACCAGAACTCATTTAAAACATACTCGGTTAATTGGGACTCGGTACTGTACTAAAATCTTAAATTTACTGTCCCAATTATGCAGAATGCTGTCCCAATTAAACATACAAATTTACTATTGGCTTCTTGGTTTGGTTTCCGTTCTTTGAGATTAGTCCCAAATAAGCGGCTGTCCCAATTAAGCAGTGTCCCAATTAAGCGGAATCCACTGTACTTGTGTAATTTTAAGGAATTATTTTTTGTTACTTTTTTGGGCATTTTAATTAAAGGTTATTTAAAAATTTTTTAATTGTATTTTTATTTTATCCTTTTTATTTTTTAAAGAATTAAACTTTCAACACACTTTGGCTTATAAGACTATAAAAAAAAACTGCATTATATGGCAAACTTATGCACGGGTGCTGCCTAAAATTGAGTTGCAAGATTTAAAGACAAATATACTCATCCACCCAGTGAGGTTTATTAAAAGTTAAAAGAGTTTACACCTTTTGCATCTAAGTTTCTTAATAGATAACAGAAACTTCAAAATAATGGACTGATTTTTAAAAAACTTTAAAATTATGCTTTAATTAAATAGCCACAGGATTAACATACTTAAGATGTAGTATAGGTCTATATTTAGATATTTAATAGTTTTTTCATTGCCTGAGCATGGGTCAGAGACAGATAAGACTAGTCTGTATGTGAAGTTGAATATTTTAAGTAAGGATAACTTTGAGTAAATACTTTCACAGAAATACAGATATTATAAATAAAAGACAATAACAGTTTAAATTTTGTGATTAATTTCTTTAATGCTCAAGATATTACTGTTGCTCTTGTAATAGCTTAATCTAGAAATAAATAACAAAAATATTTGTAAGTCTCATTGAATCCCATATAATATTTTTACTATGATTTCTTTATAGAAAAGGAATGAATCTAAAAGTAAAGGATCACATCTTGTTTTTCAGACTTAGAGGATTTCACTAATAAAGGTAGTCATGAGCTTGAAGGCTGTAAACTTGAAGTATCAGTTTTTCACTCTTGTTTAAAACAAACTTACTTACAGAAATTGATATCTCGTCAAGAAATAAAGGGACTAAACAAGAATAAGCCTTCAGATAACTTGTCATCAGATTTCTCCAAATCTACTGAACCTGCCAATCACCAATCTCCAGAGTTAGCTAAGTTAAATAAACCTACAGATCCCAAGCCATCAGAATTTTTCAAATCTAGTAAATCTGCAGATGTCAAGACATTAGAATTACCCAAATCAAATGAAACTGCAGATCACATATCATCAGGCTTACCCAAATCTAGTAAATCTACAGATCACATGTCATCAGAATTGTCCAAATCTAGTAAATCTGCGGATCACATGTCATCAGAAATTCCAGAGTCAAATAAAAGAAATGAAAGTAATTCACACAAAAAAAGAACAGAATCAGATAAATCAGAAACTGAAAAAGAAATACAATTAAAGTCAGAAGAATATTTCCTGTTGGAGAAAAGCAATGTCTTAAAGAAATTAGGACAAAAAAAAAAAGACTTTAAACTTATTTTTGATCATGAAAATTGTAAAATTGTTCTTAGAGGTAATGATGTTAGTTCACTTGCAAATATGGAGATAGAAATATTAAAATTTTGTAAAAGCAACATTGAAAACATTAGCTTGAATGATTTATCAGATGATGTAAAGAAGTTTATGGAATTGGAAAACGTTAGAGAAAAATTAAATTCTATACTGCATCATGGTTATCTGAAATTTTCATCTGGGGATATAGAGTTATTTTTTTTAAAATCAAAAGATTCCAAGCACTTGATCAGTCACTTGAAAGAGCTGATATTTATTCATAGAAAGAAACTTAATTCAGAATCTGTCAGTGCTCTTCAGACTCTAAAGGGAAAAATGTTTTTATCAGGCATCGATATTAATTCAAATTTAAAATCTTGTGTTCATTTGGATGTGGATGGAAAAACTCTAGTAATTCTAGGCCCTGAAAATGAAGCAATAGAAATTGAAAGAGAAGTGGATAATTTTTTTGAAAAGTTTAATGCTGAAAAAGTTGAATTTCCAGGAGGTAAAATGATGTTTGCATCTAGTCACATGCAGGAAGAAATCAAAAGCTTGCTCATTGATACTGGTACACATATGAAATCAGCCAACAACTTTTTCATAATTTCTGGATTTAAAGAGGATGTTGAGAAGTGTAAAATCAGACTTATAAAAATATGGTTAGTTCCTCAAAATTAAAAATTTTTTAATAATTTTATTATAAAAAAATCAGAATTATGATAAAGAATGATAACTAAAAATCTAAACTAGTGTTTTGCACTCCATATAGATACCTTTATATCATTAGAATTTAGCTTTATTTTACCAGTTTTTTTTTAGTATTTTGATTTGATCCTACATTTACATTCATTCAGATTAATTGTATCCTCTAAATCCACTCATGTTTTATTTTTTTTTACAGTTCCTGTCTTGTTATTATAGTATTGTTGGATCTATAACTGAAAGCTGCACTAAATTTATAAATTTCAGTGGCATGAAATAGTATTTGATATTTAATCTCTATCAAATCTTACAATTGCATTTTCAAACTTAACCAAATAATCTTATACTGTCACTGTTATCAGTGAAATGATCCTTGCACTGTTTTTTCATCTGTTTAATTAAAATTTATATTTTAAAAAAGTAATACATGTATTAATGATTAGGGTCCAAATATTATTATTCTCATAGGTCTACAAGAATATATAAACAGTAGCAGATAACTACATGTAAAAACTGTCACCAATTGTAGTTTGGTATACATCAAAATTTTCAATATGTTCCTTCCTTAACATTTCTTTCATTCTTATGAATTAAATATATTTAATATTTAATTATCATTCTCTTTTTTCCTTTTAACTCCTGTAGTAGCATGCAATCTCAACAATAAGGTCCAAGCGGACACGGTTTTGGGTAGTCTTCTTGAGCTGGGCTCATGACACCCCTGCCTCTTTCATTTCACTTTTTACTGTTCTTCTTCATGTTTGTTTTCTCTTGCCTTGTTGGTTCCATTCTAGTGCTTGTCTAGTAACATTGTCTACTGGTTTTTGAAGAGTGTGTCATATCCAACATCATTTTCTTTTCTAGATTTCTTTTGTTATTGGGCAACTGTTTAGTTTTCTTCCACAATCTGATATTGGTAATATTTTCAGGCTACCTGATATTCATGATTTGGGGCTGGTATATTTTAACAAATGCATGTAGTTTGTAATGTAGTTTGTCACTCTTCATGTTTCAGAAATTTCGCAGCACTGATCCTATCTTTGAGTTGTTGGCCACACCTTCATATTTTCAATCATTTTATACATTTCATTTGACATTCTATATATTTATAGTGATATTTAGCATATAAAAATATTTAGTAAATAAAAAATATAACAAAATAATTGGTATGGATAAAATCTATGTAAAAAGCTAACATTTATTTTAAGAATCAAAAGGTTGTAAAACATAGCAAAAATAAAGTTCTTTATTTATTTTCAGTGATAAAATTTGCAGAGAATCAGTCACATTAAAATTTGATGGGGTAAATGAATTTATGACAGATCCTGAGGGTCAAAGCATACTACAAGACTTAGAAATTAAAAATAAGTCTATTATAATTTTCAATAATGAAGCATCCCCATCAAGGCAGGATAGGGCAGCAATAGAAAGATCCTCTTCTCAAGACTCTCGTGAGTGGTCAGTAGTCGAAAGAGAAGAAAAACTTAAAAAAGATACAGGTAGTTAATTTTAATTTTATCAAATGTTCATTGGATTTAAAGAAATTAAATAGTGTAATATTTTATTTATGAGTCCATGTGTCTTGTGGGCCATTTCTGAGATTTATAACAGTATCATAGTCTCTTATCGAAGTATTTATATCTACGTCAGAATGTTTTATTAAATACTTTTGGATTCCATCGATCTATGTATAAACTAAATTGCTTAATTTGCAGTTTTTTAATAATGTTTGAAAATATTCTCTTATAGCTGAAAACAATTCTCAAATTAAAGTCAACTTTGGCAAAATAGAAGTGATTTTAGAGGAAGGAGAAATTGATAAACAAACAGTAAATCTCTTTTGTTTACTATTTTACTTTTAGATACTCATTTAATAGAATGTTTTTAACTTACATGAACCATTTAGTTAAACTTTGACACCCAGTTACCTATCTATTTTTATTATTACATGAGCCAATCTTGGAAGAGAATAGATGAAAGATACAAAAAACTTATATTGATTTAAGAAAGTACTCCGGGATATCCTGGGATAAGTTGATTTCCTGGGCAGTTTTTAATGAGTTAAAATCAACCTGGATCTCAGAATC
Source organism: Bulinus truncatus (assembly GCA_021962125.1). Classification (NCBI taxonomy): domain Eukaryota; kingdom Metazoa; phylum Mollusca; class Gastropoda; family Planorbidae; genus Bulinus; species Bulinus truncatus. The sequence continues at coordinate 2,299,394 of JAGDYQ010000101.1, forward strand.
ATGGAGAGAAATTCAGCTAGGCAATTTTTTAAATGACTATTTTTCTTTAGTCAATGCATTCACGAAGTTGACACATCCCATTATTATGGTTTGAAAAGGATGCAGATTACAAGACATTGTTATGTCCTATTGCTGTATGTTGCTATTCTTGAAGCTCAATAAACAATCACAACAATCAAACTACATTAAAAATACATAGGCTAGGCCTAAGGGATTAAAAAAAAGTCATAAAAACATACACATAGGTTTTTGGAATAATTTTCTATGAAGTAAAAATAGTTTAAAATAATACCCACTCCCTATTATAACATCGCATAACAAAATTTTGGACCACCTCCCTCTAATATTATAAAAGAGACTCTACTTAGCTGGAGTTTTAAAAACAGTTTTAGTGTGCTGCAAGTTGAACAAGGCTGCAGAGCACTGCCCTGCACATTTACAGGCTGACTGTTCCTAAAAATTGTTAACAGGCAAATACTGTTTATAAAAATACAATGTACTATTGTAAGTATTTATATTTTGCATGCAATTCTCATTCACACTTATGTTTTATTTATTAGACTGACATGATTGTGATCACTGTTGATAAAAGTTTAGATCTGAGAAAAAGAAGGATATCAAAAATTTTACTAGATAAAGCTGGAGAACAGATTCAACAGGAATTAAAATCTAAGTACTTGATTTAAATACTTTTTTAGTTTTTATAAGTTTGTAGAATTTGTTTGAGTTTGATTGATTATTAGTTTAATAAGAGTGTTGAAATAGATTTTTTTCCCATCAAATGATAATCATAATCAGAAAATATATGGAGCAGTAAAGGACAATAGCGAGTGAAGAAGTAGAACCAATTCAGAACTATACGAACTATACGAAGAACCAAATAAAACAGCTTAAATCAAAATGAATAGATTGAGGTGGGTAGGGAACAAACTGTATGGCTTACGAGTTGGGATAACAGAACCACAGGGCGAGAGGTGAGGAAGAATATGGAGCGACCTTCCAAATCCGATCCGTGGTGGAGGCTTTGGAGAGACGAACAGGCTCTAATAGCTCAGTTCTGAACTGGGCATTGTCTGATTGGTGCTTATTTTGGGAGCATGAACCCGAATATGACTCCCGTTGTCGACACTGCAGAGAGGAAGAGGAAACAGTGGATCATTTACTGAGTGAATGCCCACGTCTGGAGGAATTCAGGCTGGATGAGTCAGGAACCCCGCTGGGCATTGGGCTTTATGGTACTCTCCAAAAGTTGAGAGACACAGCAGGTTTCATCTCACGAGCCCTAAGAGACTAAGTCTCGGCTCGTTACCATAAGAGAGAGTTCAAAGAGAGGTGGGTAGGGCACATAGAAAGAATGGAAAACAACCGAGGTCCAAAAGCAATATATAAGGCAACACCCAATAAGAAAAGGCCTAAGGGCAGACCAAGAAGCAGATGGTTCCAGGAAGTGGAGAAAGACCTTAAAGCCATAGGAGTGAGAGAGCGGAGGAAGAAGACGATGGATCGGGAAAAGTGGAGAAGAGTAGGGCCCTAAATGGGCTGTAGAGCCAAAGGATGAAGAAGTGAAAATAACTATTATTTAGATTTGTGTAAGTATATATATATATGTTAGGGTTGTCCAAGATAAAAAAAATTGGTTTTAAGATTGCACACCCTGTCATTTGTTTCCTTATATAAAAGTAAACTTGTGTGCAAAATTTCATTGAATTCAGACTATAATTACAGGTTGCTCATTAACCATTTATTTTTTGCATGCTGTGTTGCATTTTTACATTCCGTCTCGCCACAGTAATCAATTACAACACAGGTCAATGTGCTTATTATTGTTCATCAATTATTAGGCAGCTACAACAATACACCAAGCAATAAGTAGACAAGAAATAATCATGATAAGTTGCAATAAAACATATTGTCAAGTCTGATTCACTGTTGTTGGCATTGTTGCAAATACCATCTTGTTGACAGTCATTTCATAGCTATTTTGGCAGAAGCCAGGCTGGCCTTTGAAGAATCAGGAATGCGCTCATGATTGTCTTTGACCACCTCAATCAGCTTTTGCATTTCAGCCTCAGATTTGGTTATTGACTGACTGAAGTTTTTCATCAATGCAATAGAACGTTCTGCTGTGTCGTTAACGACTTTTAGGCTTTTCACAATATTGTCTGCTTGTTGAAAATTTGGAATATCACTCCACTTTTTAGGATCAATGCTATTTAAGAGTGCAACATCCAGTCCAATTGAAAGCAGTGCAGCAGTTGTGGTGGATGATATTAGTTCATGTAGTTGTGTTTGTTTCAGTTGCTCAACATTGGTGGGAGGAAATTTAATTCTTCTGACACTGGCATCAAAACCAGCTGCAATCATTGCCTCCACCATCAATTTCTTTTCAGTGTTTACTACCTTATTTGAGAATAATGCCAGCCAGACCAATTCTGGGCTGAGATACCACAAATGATTTTGTATTTTTTTTGTGGCAGCAGTTGCAATTTTTTAGTTGATTTCAGAATTTCAGAGTACTGATTAATCCTTGTCAACAGTTGTAGATCATTAATTTGGTGCATCACTTGGCATAGGATATGAAATCCATGCAGACACATTAATATGAGTGGCGAATACGCAAAACTCTGTCAAATTCTTAGTTTCAGATACAGACAGTTTAAATTCGTCTCTGAACAGAAAAATTTTCAAACATTATATAACTTTGGTCATCCATCTGGCCATATGGTAGGCCCTTGGAACATGAAAGCAGTACTGACTATCAGCTTTTGGTCATTCACTGGACAGTCCAAAACTGTAAGACAGAGGTCTATCATTTCTTTGTAGTCTTCTCATGGTATGTATGATCTTTCGGCGGACAGAAAGCTTTTTAAAAATGGCACAACATCAGATCGAAGCATCTGTAGCACAGAATGACTTATCGGGTATCATCAAATGGTTTGTAGTTTTCGGGATTTATTTTTGGTCAATATGTTCTGAATCGTTCAAAAATTGCAATATTAAGGCTACGGCTCAGGCCAAAGAGAACCATGAACACCTCACCAATTATCAGTGTATATGATGACGGCATGCAAAGTAACATAGATTTCTGTGAAGCATTTTCTGGAGCAAGGCACATGCTCCACTTTTTGTACCTGTGTTTGAAGTAGTGGTATCAAAACACATGCCTATAATGTCTTCAGTTAGTTCCCACAGATTGAGCAACTGATATGTTGCATTGGCCTGTGCTTGACATGTGCCTGCTTCAATTTTAGTGATACCCAATATTTTCTTGGTGTTACAACCTGTGACAACAACAGCAACATCATCTGTATTTGAGTGTGGATCAGTACTATTTGTTGTATCCTTCATGATTTTGCTGTCCCAAATAACATAAACAATAAAACATTGCTATAGAATATTTATTACCATAGAATACATTAGACAATTATTCAGGGCACTAAGAGCAGATATGAGTGAATGAATAAGTAAGCAACAACCAAAACCGATAGTATACTGTGCATTACAAGACTCTGGTGTCTTGAGCAATCTCTAAATGTTGTTATATAATGCTGCAAAACTAATAATTTATTCAGTTTACCGTAAAAGAAGATTAAAGAGCTTAAGAATCAGCAAACGATAAAATCTAAAATCTAAAAGTTCTTTGAAGAATTCTATGTTTTACAGATCTATTAAAAGACACTATTTTGATTATGTGGACAGTTTTATTGTCTTTTATTTAGTCTTTAAGTACATTTTAAATATTATGATTATAAATATAATTTATCATACATTTTCAGAAAAATGTATGGCTTAGAGCCAGGTGAATTTGCCAGAACTTCTGGGGGTCGATTGCAATGTAATCACATTGTCTATGCATGCTTGCCCCCTCTTAAAGATCATGTTGATTCAACTGAATATAAAAAAGCATTATCAAATGTAAGATTTATTACATTATTATTGAAGACTTAATTTAACAATTTTTTAACACATGAACTTACTATTAAGTGAAAGTAATACAAGATGAAATGGACTGTCTCCTTATTATCAGTTAGATAAAAGTTTATCATATGTGTTATAAATAAAATTGATATGAAAGCTTATTGTGATATTGCCTGGCTTACAACCATAGACTTAATACCTAATAGTGAGTGTCCTATCCCTTAATGATCACGAATTGTTTGATTATTGTATTGTTCCCCTTTTTGTATGTTAAGTGCTTGTGATCTGGTTTTAGTAAGGTCAAGCATGTATTAATACGAATGATGAAATAGTGTCATTCACCCACACAATAACCTTTATCTTAGGTTTGTCATGGATCACCCACGCTATAACCATGTTTGACTTGGCGCAAAATCTACCCACGCATAGCATTGAATTATAGTTTTGGCGTGGGTGGACTACCTATAAGAGGGGAAGAGATAAAGGTCGGTAAGAAAGACCAGATGACATGACAGAGACCGGGTGACACGTGGAGTAGGAGGACAGTGCAGTGAAGAGTAACGGTTGTTAGAGAGTTCATGTAGTGGATATGAATTCAGACAGAGTAGACTCATGTGGAGTAATGTATTCATGGATATTATAGTAAGATGTATTTATTGGTGAACTCCTCAGTTGTTAAAGAATGTCATTCTATTTATTTGTGCATTCCTCAATTGGATTATTGTTTTGTAACACACCATAATATTCTATATGGTAGTGTTATTAATAATTTCATTCTATTGATATGTGGATTCTCATTTGTCAATATCACGTTCAGTTGTTAATTCTCTTATATTATAAGGAGTTGTGTCGTGTTATTATATTTGGAACGCAAGTAGGATACGACAGTGAGATTTAACCGACTTATTTAATATTCTTCGCTAAAATTATTTACTATTTCTGCCCACATCCACATAAACAGTACATATTTTCAGTCCTATTTTATTCTTATTTTTTTTAATATCTTTGTTATATTGTTTGTATCATTGATCAAAATAAATAAAAAATGCTGATAACCAGGGGTGGCATAGAAAAATCTCAAAATATAGTCTGTAATGTTTAGAATCTCATGCATTTAATCATGACATACCAATTAAGGTGATACAGCTTAATTAAACATTTTGTAATAATACTGTACTAAATTGAAAAAAGGCTATTTTATGCGGTTGTAAAAAAAAAAGATAACTATGCTAATGACTTATAAAAAATAAGTTACTTTTGTACCATTATTATATTCTGTGATAAGAGCCCTATGCTTTATGTAAAATTTAAACATTAAATACATAAAAATACTTTAATATTAATCAATGGTTTAATTATAAATTAACTGATCATGCAGAAGTTAATAAATCTAAAACAAAATTTTTCATTGGTACTAACAATAATGAATATTACATGTTCTTCTGCGTGTCCAGTTCACTTAGTTGTGTGCCTTATTAGTCTAGATCTTAAATCTTAATTTAGTTATATACATTTCTTTCCAAGGATTTTTTTTAAGGATTGTTTCCTTTGATTTTAGATGAAAAGAATGATAGTAAACATATTGTATGAAGCTTATCACTGTAAAGTTAAAACTATTTCAATACCATCTTTGGGTACTGGACATTTGGGATTTCCACCAAGTAAGTAAATTTGAAGCTTTTTTATCAGCTGTCTTCTAAAAAATATAAGCCTTTAATATTATTAGATTATTTGTAATCATTACATTGTAATATTTTTAACAGTTCTAATAATCTATTTTATTTGTCTTATCTTGATTTTAAAAATATCTTAATTTTGTGTGTATTTTTCTGTCAGATGAATAGATAAATGAGTGAACTAGTCATCATTGTCTGAAAATGTTATATTTTAATATATCTCTCTTAAAATAATTTACCCCCATAATAATGCTGTAAAACTACATTTAGTATTTCTTATATGTAGTCTCATACAACATTGTTTCTAACAATACATCATTTTTAGGAACCTTTTTTCCTTGTTATAATAATTTATCTATATCTTAATATGTATTAATGAAACCAGCAGTGTATTTACCTTTGGTTGTTAAGCACAGAAATACACATCATTAGACCAAATAAAAACACCAAACTTGCCATGACAATTCTTTATGACCAAGTTAATGTACATTGCTAATTTATTGGGATTAAGATCTTTTAGCATTTTTATCCTGAATTGACACCTTCTTCATTTATTAAGGCAACCTTTTTTCTAAGTGCTTGCATGCATGAATTTTATAGATGTCACATGTAAAATTTAACACTACATGTATTTGCTTGTTGGTCATAAAGTCAATTGTCAAGTTTGACACTGTTTGCTTGATGGCCACAAAAAAAAATAGTTATTAAAAGGAATCTTAAAATCTAAAAATTTAGATTTATAACCAAATCACAATACAATTAATATGCAGAAATGACAAAACTAACACCTATTTAATTTGTTGTTAATATATTCTCTTAACTCAGTGGTTATTGCTAGATTGATTCAGTTTATCATAAAGTAAAAGGAATTAAAAAGTCTATATTTACTAGTATCTAGTAAAGTTGATATTTGCTTTTTTTTTTCACCATTATAACACAGAACAAGCCATGTCATTTTTTCTTTTAATATGTTTAACAGGTACTTCAGCAAAGGTGATAGTTGATGCTATCAATGAATTTTCATCCATATGTTTATATTCACCAGTAGTAAAGATTAAACTTGTTGTATTCCCTACAGATAAAGATGTAATGAAGGTATTTAGTTATACTTGTTATATTTATGAAAAAGATTCAGTAGAAATATAAACAAAAGAACACGAAAAAAAAACGTGCTTAAATTCTATTGCAATGTTATATTAGACTGTATACTGAGGAAATAAAGTGGATCTCATTAATTTTCAGGAATAATTTTGATTTGTAATTTGGAAGTTAATTTACTGACATACTTCAAATAATTACATGTTATGGTATATGCCTTAATTATCATGGGATTCAGTTAGTACAGTGGTTCTCAGACTTTTACGCTTTGTGACCCACTGCAACAACCAGTTTGGTTTCATGAACCACCATAAAAAGTGATATAGAGTTGTATTTATGCATTTATAGTTTCTCGATCCTGAAATTTGTCAGACCCACCAGTGGGTTGCGACCCACACTTTGTAAACCACTGAGTTCTGCTAGTGAAATCCAAATACACATGTATTATATATTAATTGATACTTGCTGTAACTTGCAAAACATTCGCATAGAGTTATTTCCCCTTAGGCTTGATCGGTAAGCTAGGTCACTTTTTGGTTTCGGGCAGATCCCCATTTTTTTCATGATTATATTTAAAACTGGAATACTGTTGTATTAATTCTTTACTTTCGATTTAACGCAGAGCCCAAATCGCTTTTATATGTATTATTCTTGGGTGAAATATAATATTACATGTAATAATACTATTGATGAGATAATTATGAGGTGTTTAATAAGAAGATTAAATCAAAATAAATAACACTGATGTGTTTTGGATTCAAATAAAATTGTCCTCTAGCAATGAATAGCTTATAAAATGTAAGTATGTATCTGCCTAGGTAGATGGAGATAATGATAAATAAGACATATTTTGCATACTTATTTAGGAACAAAGCTTAAGAGAATTAGAGACTAATGGTTTGTGGGGTTGACATACATAGTGCTTACTGCAGCCATATAGTATTATTGTTCAGCTAATTTCTAGCAAACAGTTATAAAGTAACATTGGCACGCCTGCTTTGATTATAATATTTGACGTGCCTTAACTTATTCGATGTATCCTTAAAACATAGTTTGACTGTGGACATCTATCCTATAAAGTTGACTCTAACTGCCACAATTATATTTTTTGTAACGTTAGGTTTATAGTGAAACATTATGTAATTTTTATTATATTGTTATGGTTAAGTGTAGTGCTGATATTATCTCTTAGGTTCACTTGAGGTAGAGTTCAATTTAGTTGCATTCACAGACAACACACCATAAATGAGGCAAAGTTCCACGATTCAAATGATGTTTATTATACAATAAGAAAAAACATACATGAAATGAAATCATATGCAGCAGTATTAAAAAATGCCTGAATAAAAAATATCAAAGTTTTCAGCCATCCCGAAGAATTGAAGCAGAAATACTTGAACAAAAATAAACTCTGATTTCGCACACCATATGACTTTTAACTTTTCTTTGAGTATACTACCGTCCCAAAGGATTGAAAAGGATATACTTCAATAACTTGTACTTCTGTTACTTCTCATCTACTGAATTGTCGTAACTAACTTTCACTACAAGTATACTGCCGTCCCGAAAGATTGAAGCAGATATACTTGAACATCTGTTGGTCTGTCCAGTCTCTAGTCGGTCTCTATTCGGTCTGCCTGATTCTAAGACTCCAACTCTTCTGATTGGCCCTTCTACCCCTTTCTAACTCATATACATGATTAGGACTCTTTTTTTCCAGCCTAGTGATTGGTGCAGCCAACTACCCATTCTAAGGTTAGCATCCCTTTGTTACCTGCAACTAAGTTTACTGTTACCTATGGTTAAGGTCACTGACTTGTATCAACTTGATATAAAGAAAGTTCGTTGTCCTGCTTTGGCTTAAGAGACAGTGGTGCTCCTTCTCGACACCTTAGACAAAGGCTAATGTCTTTTGGATATAACTTTCCTACCGGGGTCACTGGAAATTTTATAGAATCTGACTTGTACTGTTAACCTTACTCTACCAAACAAAAATCTAACCCTGAACTTTTAATTAACAAAATATATAAATGTGGTCCTGGCCTTATGAACTTTTAAACTTGACTAACTAACTGAAATTTACCAACTCATCAGTAGTTCTAAAGTTGTTGGGATATACCTTTAGCTATCGTTCCAATTTTATATAGTCAAAGACATTGCTAATTATTTATATTATATGTTTAACTGAATAATACAGCACTGAATAAAATAGTTATGTTTTTTATAGGCATTTAGACCAATAGTTCTATCTAAAGGAAAAGACATTGGAAGTCCTACTGATGACAGCATAAATGCTATTAAAGAAGGTGAGTAGAAATAAGAAATATTTAAAATAAAAATTATAAAAACATACTCATTTCTTTTCTATTTTTAAGGGGGGATAGGATTTCCAAATTAAAAAACAAATGTTTATGCCTATACCATTTTTTTTACACTTATGTAGATTGTTACGCTAAATAAGAATATATAGATACAAAAAATTCCATGTTGCCAAGGTCATGATGTCCATTTTGAATATTAAATAGATATTTTCATCATGTATTTTATTTACACATTTGAGCAGATTTTAAATTGGAATTTGTTAACTATTATTATTTATTCCCAACTTGTATTTTTTACTTTTTAGATTTAAATTATTAGTTTTTTTTTTTATAATGGTACTATATTAAATACCTTGTAAAAAAATCAGCATTAAAACTACTCAAAATTTTTTAAAAGTAAACAATATACTTTATTGAATGATATTAGTTTTATAAGTGGACTAAGTTTCATCATGCTATGTTTAAAAAAAAATTGATTAAAAAAAACTCACACATAAAAAAAATGGCTCACCTGAGTACTTTCTTTTTTCAAAATATTTCTTTAATACTAAAATTGTGTTTATAATGATAAAATTTCATTAACTAGACTCAGAAATCTATAATCAAAATAAATAAAAAAAAATACCAATATTACTATATACATTAATAAAATTAACATAGTAGAAATGTAGACTAATTGCAGGAGAAATTTTTGACCCCTTCCTCCCCAAACCAATAAATTGTTCACTCTGCATTCTTTAAATGTATACATTTTTTGTTATTTAACTGACTTCCAATGAAGGTAAAAGTTGTCAATATGGAGATATTAAACTTAAAATTGAACAAGGTGATATAACTAAAGAATCCCAGTGTGAAGCTTTTGTTATAGGTATCAAAGATAGCATGAATCTTTTATCATCAGGTAAATTTTTATTATTGGATTGTTCTAGTTTTAGAACCATTCATATAAAGATAATAATATAAAATTTGATAAAGGAATAAAATAAGTAACATAAAATCTCTTAATTTTTTAAATTATATAACAATGTATGTATAATAATATTTATTCATTCTCTTTTAAATTGTGTCTATGTATTTTATTTCAAACTGATTATATTTTCTGAAAATTTCTTATTTAAAGGAAAAGTTTGTTCAGCTCTTAATGATTTCTTTGGGCCTGATCTTCAGAAAGAATGTAATAGGAAAAGTTAGTCAATTTACAATTTATATTTTTATGAAAGGATAATTGTATACAAATAACAAGATCTAATTACAATGATTTTATAGGAACAAAAAGAAATGGAGTATTATAATATGTTTTTAAAGGTTTACTTGATAGACATTTAAATATCTAAAAGTTGTTAAGAAAAATTGTAATGTATCTTCTTCTTATCCTCTATTTTTTTTAATTTGTCTAGAAATATTAATGAGTTTTCACAGATGTTATTATCATCCATTGTAATTTTAACAAGAAATTGATGAATGCTTAATTTGTATTGTAGAGGATGAAATAAAGCAGAATGGAGTTGTAATGACATCAGCACCTGGTTTAAAGTGTAAAAAGATATTCTTTATCAGTCAAGATAAGTTTACAACTCACTGGGATGATGGTATATTACAGGTTCTAAAAGAAGCTGACAGAGCTGGCATCAAGTCATTAGCTCTACCTGCACTTGGTGCAGGTTTGATATATTTTAAAAATCAAATTTTTTTTAATAGTACATTCAAACCTTGGTTTATGAGCATAATTTGTTCCAGAGAAGTGCTCATAATCTAAAGTGCTCCTATATCAAAGCAGATTTCATCATAGGGAATAACGAAAACTCTTAAGATAGGTTGCAAAAAACTAAAAATATTCATATTTATATAATGATTCCTATTTCATATTTTTATTTTTTTCATGAAATATGGTGTACGACATCTTATTTGATATTACTTATGGAATCACTGCTATTTCTTTGCTCAACATAATCTTTTTCTTTTTATGTGGTGCTAACAAGGAACCTGTCCAGTGAAACATGCTTTTGGTTCAAAGTAACTATTTGGCAGAATTATTTTTAAATTCACCTTCCAAATTTCATTTAAAGCGAGGGATTTATCACTCTTGATTTCCTCATGTGGGTAATCATAACAGTTGCTACACAATAAAACAGTTACAACTTAGGAAACAATACACTCCTAGTAGTTGGCCTTACAAGTCTGAGTAAAACAATTACAATTTAGGAAACAATACATTCTTAGTTGTTGACCATACAAGTCTGAGTAAAACCAAGCATAGAAGAGAACTGTATTATTACATAACGCTTGGTAGAAAAGGATGCAAATTTGTACCACTCATACTCATATTCCAGTAAGAATTTATTTTAAAAAACTGCTCATAATAAATTTTTGCTCTTCTCGCCAAACACTCATAAACCAAGTTTGCCTGTATATTTCTATATTTTAAAAAATGTGTTTAAAATAACTCCTTAAAATTCTACTCACGCTATTTTTATTTACCTTTTTTAAGGACTTCGCCAGCCTGACTTAAAAAAAATTAAAACAACTATATTAGCAGCCATAGAAAAGTTCAGCCGATGCCAAAAAAAGCAACTCAACTTTATTAAGTTAATTATTTTTGATAAGAAAACGTTGGAATGTTTTCTTGAAACAGATCAGGAATTAAAGATGCCCATAAATGACAAACAAAAAGGTATTTAATGTAAATAATAATATCTTAAAATGCAATTGTAAATAAGATACTGGACTTTCTAAAATTTAATGTAAAGGATCTATTTTTTTTTATTAACCCAACTGTATTTTTAAAAAGATTATACAAATGTAGGATTATATGTCAAGCCATATTAATTCTTTCACTAAGTGCAGACTTTTCTTCATGCTGATATTCTGCCATATTTTCCTGAGCAGACTTGCTTAAAGGGTATATAAGTGCATCCAATAGTTAATCTTAATGAATTTCTTCAACTGGTCACTCTGGACTTGAAAAACAAAATTTGTTGATGATTTTTCTCATTCTAAATAACTTTATCTTAAAAGGTGAACATGCTTCTGAAGCTTTTTTAAATTATGCATAGTTTTTAAATGCAGTTTTTTTTTAAATTATGCTTGGTTTGTAAATTCAGCTTTTTATTAAAAGATAAATAAAAGAATAAACAAATAAACTAACACAGATTTTTAATCTAAAAATTATTCTTTCATCACAAATAGATTGCTTTTATTTTAAGTTTTTTTTCCATACAGCTCTCTGATTCACTTCTTTCTCTTTGCACCAACCCTTGATAGACGTGCTGGCATTTATGTCTTCATTTCTCCAGCAAAACTCCCTATTGTTTTCATTTAGCTAATAAGAAACTGGAGTGGACACAAGTCAGATTGTCAACTTTTGTGATATTCCACATTTTATAATTAAGGTTTCTGTAACTTACGTGATATTCCACATTTTATAATTAAGGTTTCCGTATGTTTACACCCTTTCTGCCTATAAGCAGTGTTAAGGTTGTAAAGTATCTTGATGTTATGGGGGTCTGACTGCAGTTGCAGTCAGACTAAACTTGGAGGCGTTACTGTGGTAGCGTGTCACTTAATTTCTCACACACAAACACTGGTCCAATCAATGCACAATTCAATGTTGCTGATTCATTATTTTATTATCGTACGTAGACATTAACAATATTATCAAACCTTATACGAAAGTATATGACATAGGTACATCTTAGAAGTATCTAATAAACTATCACTTGCTAGTCTAAATCAAATCAATAACTTCTTCATAGTTGGATGAAATATATCTGTCCTACACGTATAGGATCTAAAATGTAACTAGAGTTAATAAAGTGTCTAATATCTTCATAATCTAAACAGCCACTAACTCAATCCACCAAGCTTGTCTCTAAGCAACTTAATATATGACGTCAACTAGAAAAAACCACGTCACATAGTAATATAAAAATTAACACTCTCTTGAGCTACTAGAAAAGTGTGATCAACACACATGCACAAACCAAAATTAATTAATGAATACTTAAATCAACTTTAACTCCTTGACAAGCAGTCTTCAATATCTATTTTGTCAAATAAACTAATACTTGTGATAATTGCAATCATCATGACTTTGCTTATTAGAATGTTAATTTGACATGCACTCTAATAGTGTGAATTTCATCAGATGGTAAATATAATTGGTAAATATTTATCTTTTGCTAAGTATATATTTCAGTAGAGATAAAATATTAATATATCAATGTTAACCTTACCAAATATAAATTTAGCCCTATAGATAAGTAGTAATAATAGGAACTTTACTTTTTCAATTATAAGTTATAAAAAAAATTTAAAGCCTATTTGCAATCACCGAATATAATTATATACATAATTATATTATGTAGTTATAGTTGGGTATTATTATTTCCTCTTTAGAAGCCAGGCTGCATCAGAGTAAACTTTCAAAAGATGTTGTTCTTGATGTGTATTCTGATAATATGCAGAACATTGCAGCAACTCAATCTGCTCTTGAGGAAATTTGTCAGAAAAATTTTAAAGAAACAATATTTCAATCTGACTGCATTCATCTGCTTAACAAAAACAATGTTTGTATCTTTTTATACTGTGTTTATTTCTTCTTTTATTAAAAAAAGTTTAATGTACATCTAGATATTTTTTTCTTTAATAGTATAAATATGGCTTACTCTCTCTTAAAAAATTGGATAATGGCAAGAAAAAAGTAATGCAATATTTTTATGTTTCAGCATAAAAAATTATATAGGTATATTTTTCATAAGATGGATATAAGTATGCTAACAAACATGCTACATATAGATATTAATGGAGATTCTAAAGCTGATTTAAATGTTGGTGTTTTTTATGCGAGTGCAATATACGAAGCAATTTAAGCAGTACTATATCTAAATACATGTATATGAATCTCTGCTAGGACTGCAAGCCCCTACAGAAGCATATCTTTCTTGATGACCCCCCCAAAAGTCAAGGGAACTATACTTACTTAACTATATGAAGCATTTAGAGCCATAGTGTCCTATAACACAAAGCTGTGGTAATAGTGGTCATGGGTTTTGTTCAGGATTTAGAGATGACATCTTTTAAAAGCACCTTTAGAATTTAAAAATAAGAGTAAATGCAAAAAAGCTTTGTAGGAGAGTTAGAAATGTAATTTAAATTCACAAAGTTTGGGTTTGAAATCTTTTTTGGAAAACCCTGTAATTTATGCTTGTTTTTGGAAGCTCATGTGATAACTGTGATAGATTGAATTGAAATGCTGGGATTTACTAAAATATTTTGACAATTGAATTGTCTCTTCATTTAAATACTTATCAAAATGTATTGAATAAATGATAAATTTACTATTGTATATCACACAAAATATATGAAAAAAGTGCACAGTAGAACACTGTATGACAAACCTTTATTACATCATTCTGAGTGCCACTTTTGTGTATAAAAGGAATAATAGTTCATTATTTATATACAATTTAGAAATAATTTATTAAGCTATCTTTTTTTAGCGCTATTCTTTTTTTGTTGCTATTTTAACCCATTTTTTTGAAATTATGCAGTTTTAGAAAAATACTAAATGTTTTCTTAATTTTATAAGACAAATATAATTAATTTTTTCTGTGTACCATTTCTATGGAATGCTTCCCCTTGTATTAATTGTTACTTGACTATCTGTGAAGTCCCTGTAAAGATGAGATGTTTATCTCTTAAACCCTAATGGGATGCCTTTTGTGGTGCCCTTCTTTCATCCTCACCATAGCAATAACTTTGGAAGGACCACAAAAAATATAGAGGGAACTTTAACCATGACCTGAAAAATTTCCTTGGTTGTCAATGACGATCGAATCCAAAACCCTAACAGTTTAGCATTTTACCATATGTCCATCTGTCCTCTTTTTACTTGACTATATATTAATAAATATATATATGTATATGTATATTGTATCTCCTCTACTGCAATCTTTAACCTCCGATAACCATAACATAAATTTTTTGAGGTTGTACTTTGCCCATTCTTATAAATGCACAAATAGTTCATGGAATAATAGAAAAATACTGATTCACTTTAAGTTGCACTTAACCCAACAAAGAGCATTCTAACATCCACATTTGGCCACCATTGCTGTATTCCATCTTACAGGAACTCTTTGGTGGCCCTTTTGTTTCTAAATTAGAAGGCATTTTAACATACCTACACTATTGTTAAAACACTCATCTTTGATACATTTCACAGCAAAATATGCACTGGGGAATAGGTAAAATGAATTAAGCTCTCACTGTGAGACAACTTATTTAAAAAAAACAACAAATAGGTTTTAAACCTTTGGACTGAATTAAAAAAAAAGGTTAATTACTAAACTGCAGCTGATTATCCAGTGGTGAGAGGTAAACTAATTTTCAAGAAAAACCTTATATCTCGTACACTACTGTTTTTCTAAATGCTATTAAAAATTAATTGAACGAAATCGTATAAAATTATGTAAAGAATAGTTTTTAATATTTAAAACAGTGTTGTTTCATAAATATATTTCTGTGTTAACTATGTACTATATTTTTACTTAATAAATCACTTTTAATATTTGTTTTAAATAACCCTAATGGTTTTAAAAATTGATACTGGGTTTCTGATGTTTTTTCTTCAGTATTATACCTTGTAAAGTCACCACCGGTTTACTTTGTTGTGTTGTTAAGTAATTTGCACAATTTCATAAATTGCAGATTGAAGAGCTTGAAAGCTTTGGACTTGAGCACAAAATGAAAATGACCATTTATTTGGATGACAATAAAGTAACAATTAAGGGTTTCAATCATGAAGGAATACAAGAAATAGAGACTAAATTGAAAGTGATCCTTAAAAAATTTGAAACTGAAAGAGCAATCAAGAATAGAGCTAAAGAGCCATCAGTAATTTGGCAGTATGAAAAACATGATGGGTGGCACAATTTTGAGCCTTTGTAAGTTGTTTTATTGGTTTTTTCATTAAATGTTTAGTCTGTATGCCAGTATGAAAAAAAAGGATGAGGTAGAAAAAGGGATTAAATGCATATATAATCATTATACAAGGTGAGGCAGTCAGTATGGGCGTTATTGTTATAGATTAACTTACCACTGGATGAAGTAAGATGTGCAAAGGACAGTGTAAGTTTCATGAAGTAGCATTTGCTTTTCAGTTGGAATCATGAAGAGGTTGTTAATAGACCACTGCATTTATCTTTAAGAACAATGAGTCTATCATGGCAATTCATCATGAGTTTTATTGCCTTTTGTGATAATTATTTGATATGCTAATCTTCAAGATTCAACTGTTACACATCAGCCTATTTTTTGGGTTGGAATAGCAGGTCTAAATTCAAAATATTTCTTACCTAAAGATTACTGAAGCTAAGTTCAGTAAAATGCTTCCAAGCAGATTGACTTGAGATTGCCCTAAATGCTTTGTTTGACACTTTCCACATTTTTAGGGGCAAAAGCCATTTTTGTAGCCCCTGAATCTTCTTTCGATCAAGACTGTACCTCATGTATGAAGTGCTTTAATTCAATGTAGGATACAGTTAAAAATGTTAACAGCTTGGTTTCTTTGGATATTGAAATGGGGATAAAACAGCTGTACACAAATACATTTTTTTGAATCATCCATAATTTTATGTTAGCAATTGAAAAGAAATTATTATCACCTCATTAAAAAATGTAAAAAATGTCACACATCTAACACTTCATCAGGTAGTGAGTTCTAGCCATTTCAGCAACGTCCATCCTTTCTGTCTCACCTGATATAAAGTATTTTACAAAAATTATCTTGCTTTGATTTTTATGTTTAGATTAAATTGTGAGCTGGAACAAGTATTTCAGAAGGGCTCTCTCAATCATGTAATCACTGATGTCAGAGGCGAATCTTTTTCAATTGATTTCCAAAAATACAGACAGTATACATTGGATCGGTTTGGCACTCGTTTGTCTTTATATCATAACATCCGAAGAAATTGTAAAGTAAGTAACTGAGTAAAAGAACACTTAAATAAAATCTTATTGTTTATTTGAAAATAATAATTATCATTTCATTGTTTATCAAAATTAATAGTTTTTTTTAATAACTTTTTTTCTTTTTTAAACCTTATTTATTTCTTCCTTTTTAGATATTATTTTGTATTAAAATAGTCATTTGATATTTTTATAAACAGCCTTTTATTTTTAGTAAAAATTTCAAATACAGTAGAAGTACATTAGTTCGGCATCCAACAGTCCGCAGTGTCCGATAGTCCGGCATCACTCCAGAAAATTGTAAAAATTTTGGTTTTCTCTTCTTTTGGACAATTGCAAAGCCCACCCGCCAGTAGATGAGCTAGTTTCTGGAAATATTGTTGCTACTCTGCTCCCACCTAACTTAACATCTTTGATTCAACCCATGGACAAAGGGGTTATTCAAAATTTTAAATGCTTTTAAAGAAGGTTTTATTCAAGGCCTGTTAAATGCCGACTGTGACGTGACTGATTTTCAAAAAAAGTTTACAGTAAAAGATGCCGTCTATGCTATTGCCCTGTCTTGGAACCAGGTAAAAAATACAACACTCCAAAAATGCTGGAGAAAACTTTGGCCAGCTGCAAACCCTGCATCTGACCTAACTCTACAGACTGATGGGGAAGAAAACCATCAAGACGCTATGACCAAACTTTTGGATGTCGTTAGAAGTGCTGACAGTCCCTTGAAAAACCTGCCTGAAGATGAGGTAGAGGAGTGGCTTCTAATCGACAAGAATGAGCCTGTTGAACAAGAACTAACCGATGAGGACATTATCAACATTGTAGTAAACCCTCAGCCTACTCAAAATCTTGAAGAAAGTGACTCAGATGCCCAAACAAAAGAAAAGGAAAAAATCATCTGGGCAGAAGCTGCAGAATCACTAAATAAGTTTATCTCTTTTGCTGAGGCTAGTACTAGCTACGGTGCTTCAGAAATTATTGATTTCCATATTATTAGAAATAAATTTTATACTATACGCCAAAAGTCAAGAAAACAAAAAGACATTCGTGACTTTTTAAAATCTAAGTGAAATATGTTTTACAGTACGTGTACGTACATTATATGAAATAAACTTTGTTGTATGTATTTGTAGTTTAATTATTAACCTAATTGTTCTTATAATTACTGCCCGATAGACCGGAATTTTCAGTAGTCCGGCACCGAGCCGGTCCCAAACGTGCCGAATTATCGGACTTCTACTGTATTTCATTTATTATATATTTATTGTTAAAATTTTTTGGATTTTGTCTGATACTAATTTTTTTTAATCCAATTAAAATAAAGTGAAAAGAAATATGTAAACTACTTTCATGTATCATTTTAATATTTTAAAAAAATATATTATTAACTTGAAAAAAAAAGCAATAGCTGTCACTTTGTTCAGTTGTTTGTCTTGTTTTGTTTTAGCTTTGTTTTAGTTTCAGCATAAATACAGTTTGTAATATTTTTCATAGTTTACTAGAAATATCACATTTAATTTGTACTTATGATAATGTGCCTATCTCAAATGTGTCCATTTTATACAGGCTGGTGAGCCTTTTTAAGAATTTCTAAAATAACTCCAATAACTGTCATACTTATAAAAATACAACAGTCTATGAGGCTAAGATAAGGATGTGCAAACTTTTTGAATTGCTGCTCACAATAAACTTTTAAAATTGGTCAGAGGGTCAGACCAAAAAAAAAACATGGAATGTTTAGATGTAGCGTGGGCAGATTAACTGGCTTCATCTGGACAAAGACAATTTAAAATAACGAAATTAACTTCTAAAAAAAAAGGAGGATTTAATTAATTTGAAGGTTGGAGGAAGGGAAGATATGCTAGGCACTGGTCTATTGAAAAAAAAAAAAAGGCAAAGGAGTATGATGTAAGTAAATAATTATTAAGTGCATTTTAATAAAAAAATTTTTTTTAAAGTTTGTATATTAAAAGTTATACTTTTAACATGTTTTAAAATATTTATATCAATAGTCAAATTCAGCTATCCTGGCTTTATCTAGATGATTCTGTGGCAATTTGGTTTTGAGTCCATTTTGCATGCTAATGCCCAATCTTCTTGCAATAGGTTAGGGCAGGGGTCGGTAACCTATAACTTGCGAGCTCATATTTGACGCATGGAATAGTCTTCCAGAATGCTACAGTGAGGTGAACAAGTTAACATTTGGAGTGCTGACGATCTTTGGGTCAACATATTTGTGCAAGCAAGCGTTCTCTTGTATGAATATTATAAAAAGTAATGTAAGAAGCCAACTAACAAATAAAAATCTAAAGGCTTGTTTGAAACTTAAAACGTTATGAGCCAGATTTAACAAAACTTTCAAAAAAGCGTTTCAATTAGAATTATTTTCCTTACATTAAGTAATAGTTTAAAGAACATTTCTCTTTTTGCTCAGTTTGTCACTGATATTTGAGGGTGTAAATTCCATGTCCTTTTACTTGATTAGGATTCAAAGGCTAGGTATTTTAGACATAATCTTGTAAAAATACATTTATTGAACTTGAACAAAAAGTTTATATTAAACCTCCAGACCTGAGAAAAACAAGTTATTAAAACAAAATTCTGATAAAGTTCCCACTAAAAAAAAACTACCATTTTTTCTCTTTCAGCAAAGTGAAGTACTTTTCAAGAAAGATGTTGACACAATGACTGAAAAGAAAATGCTAGCCGAGTCATATGAAACTAATAAAAAAGGGGCTATGTACACATTGAAAGAGCCTGTTATCATTTGGCAATATAAATGTGGGGATCAGTGGTCCAGTTTTGATTCATGGTAAGATAGAATTGATTTTTAATTATATTTTAAGATAGCTTGTAAAAATGAGAGAAAGAAGATTAGAAGGAGAGACTTAGAGTTTTCAAAAACTTTACATATTTTTAATATCAAATTACAAATCTATAATGCATATCATTATTGAAAAAAAAATCATTTAATTTCTTTTTAACTAAGGTCCAATCGAAAACTTGAAGAAGAATTTAAAAAGAACACTTCATTTTGTAACATCAAACATCCCAGCGGTGATTCCTTTGCAGTTGACTTAAAAAAAGGGATTTTTTATAGTTTTGATTTTACAGGCAGCCCCATACAGATCTGTGGAATCCAAAGAGTCATTATACCAGAAAACTAAACTGTTTGTTTTTAATTTTTTCCAAAAATTACAAAATGTACATTACATTTCTAGCAGAAAAGATTATATAAATAATTTAATTTTAACTAAAATTATGCATTCATTTTTGTTTCAACTTAAAAATGTAGGTACTAATGTAAAAAAAAATATTTATATTATATATTGCTTATAAATGTGGTTCCTATTTTTTAATATTTATCTATTCTTTTTTATATGAACATGTTTAAAACATACATACAAATCTAAAGGAAATCTATTTTTTGACAGCGACTAATTAACAAAAAATTATAAAATGTTAAATAATTACATGTACTTTTGTGATTATCTTAGTTTGATAATATTTCAGAGAACAAAAAATATCATAAGTAATAAAAATAATGGATAATATTTTGTTAAATAGCAAATCTTTAAAAAAAAAATCTTAACGAGTACTTTTTTGGGCAGATTCTTGAATAACTTTTAAAATTTTTTCATTTATTATATAGAGTTGTGACCTTTTACACAAATATAACATTGTGTATTGATTTCTTTTAAATGTATATAAAAGTGGATTTTTTAATCTAATTTTTATCTTGATGTTAGAAGATTCATTATTACTCTGTTATCTTTTTATGCAATGTTAGCTATTGATGATACTTAAAAAAATGATTTAACAGAAAAATTTAACAGCTTGAATTTTGCCAAGTTAAAAGGCTCGTAAAACATAAATATGTTCTTTAAAATCTTTTACAAGAAAACAAGTGTTTGATTTTAGTGAAATAAAGTCTTTGATAAATTGAAAGTGGAAATAAAGTTATTATTTAAATTTTTTTCGCTAACTTCATTTTGTATTTTATTGTCATCTTTCTCTTGATTTATTTTACTTACTTTTTAAATTATTTTTTATGGTAATAACCACTGATCAGCAACATATTCATTCAAAGAAGATTTTGATAGTTCAATAACAGACAAATCCAAGACATGGCGAATAGTGGATTTAATTATAAACTGAAGACCTCTATATTTAAGCTTGATGGAAAAAGAAAGTCTGGTGGGGTGGATTTGTGTCTACGTCGGCTTAAAACTTAGCATGTGGTGCCCAAATGTTGCCGTCCTCCGTTGTAGATTAAAAATATGCATGACAAGTAAATATATTTATATATAACTAACATATTCTTTGTCTACTTTGCTTTTATTTTTTGCTACTGATGGTGGAACAACATGAAGCCCCACATACATAGCGTTTTGAGGGAAGAAAAGGGGCTGGTGTCCAAATTTTGTTATATTCTATTATATGGGGAGAGGTTGGACGTTGATTTTGTATTATAACGCAAAATTTATTTCAGTATTTTAAAACACAATAGAAATAAAATAAGCTCACTGCTTTAAAATTAAATAGCCACTAAATGATGTGATCAAAATTCACTTAGACCAGAAGTCATTATTGAAGCCACATTTTGATTTCGTCCAGCCCTCGAAAGGGACACTTATTTTCCTTATTTGTCAAAGGCCCTTTCACACTGATGGGACAAATGATAACTTTCAAGGATTAAAATAGCTTTGCAATATGGAAAGTAAGAAGTTCAAGTTTACAAGGGGGTCTATGAATTACTAGCATGGTTTTTAGTTTTCAAGTTAAGAAGGGAAATTTGTTACTAATTTTAAATTAGTTTGATAAAGGTGGGGCAAAAATTCAAAATAAATTTTATGAAGGAGTTCAAGGAATTAAAAACTGAGCATTAAGTAATAAAAGAGCAAAGAAAATAAAGTATAGGTTATATTTTTAAGTTATGTGAAAGTAGTAGAAGTATTTAGTTAATGATTTAATACTTGTGAGCATAAGATTGAATGCTACATGCTGTATATTTCTAATTTTTCGTGCATGTGAAAGTTGGGAAAATTACCTGATGTACAGTGTGTTAATATTTCTCATCAATGTAGCAATACTCAAGTTTACATCGTTATTATTATGATGTCAATATCCTTGAAGTATTCTTCAGGACACACCAACAGACATATTTCTCCATAGTTACCTATACCTGAGCGGCTGACTTCAATTCATTCATAAGTAGCCCTGGCCATTCTTTTATATTGCCAAACCAACATTATCACTGGCGCCCTTTGCGACGGCCTCTTTCTACGGTTCCTTGAATGGTTTCTGGCTGGCTATCATGCCTTAAAACATGACTGAATCATGCCATCTTGCGTCGCTTGATTGTTGCCATAATTGTTTCCTGAGGGCCCGCGATGGATGATATTCTTTCTTGCGTTCTAGGTAGGAGATTCGAAGGATTTTCCTCATGCATTTATTTTCGAATGTCTGCAACTGTAATTACTTCAACTTATTTGATTCTCAAGATATTCTGAAAGAAATCTGCAAAACTGTCATTGTCGTAATAACGTTTTCAAATTGAAAGTTCGCGGCTCTTCTTATAGGGACTTCAGATTAACAAATACTTGAACATAAACAAACAGTTTCGAAAGCCAAGTCACTAACTGAGATGTACCCATCAGATCTGGAAGAGACATTTACTACTAATTTCTTTTGTTCTCACGGATGTTTGCTGACAAGACAACTGTGGCTGAAATGCTTTCAGCACAAATACAGAATAGGTTGGTGACAAGTTTTCAAAATGTAAATATTGCTTTCCGGATCTATCTTTGAATTTTTGGAACAAGTGCTGAAGGGGAACTTCCTTTTCTAAACTCAAATTGATAAAAACTTTGACATTTGAGGACGTCATATGTGATTTTGATAAGACAAAGAGTCGAAAAGTTAACATACTGCAATTTACAGAACTACAGCACTGCAGTTTGACTTGCTCAGGTGCTCATCTCACACAATTATATATAGCTACTTTAATACAAACATTATTAAATTTTACTGGCATTCTGAACTTGTTTTCACTTTATGTTCTGGCTTTAGTAGGCCCTTGAAAAGTCCCTAGGCCCTAGGCACAGTGCCTACTGTGCCTAGTTGATAAAGCGTCTCTGTATCTAGGTATCCTAATATCAGCCCCGTAGCGTGAAAATTCTACAGGAGGGGCCAGGCATTATACAGCAGTGGCCAGGCAATAGCAGGGGGGCAGGTAATTTTACTAAGTAGAACAAATAAGCAGGGGGGGCAGACAAAACGCAGGGGGCACCGGCCCCCCCCCTTGTCCCCCCCCCCCGCACGCTACCGGCCTGCCTAATAAACGTCTCTGCACCCAGAAAACCAAGAATGTTTCTACTTGGATGTGTCAAACTTGATTGAGAAAGCAGTTCAACTTAGTTTATATATATGTTACCGGCAAAGTGTGAAATCCCGCATTCTATAGAATGCCTAGGCAATGTATAGAATGCCTGAAATTTTCAGGAAAAGTATGAATTAAATTGCTATTTCATATATTGCCTAGGCATTCTATAGAATGCCGAGTTCCCGTTCGGCAAAGTATGTAACTATTGGCTGGTGAAACACTATGATGTCAAGATGGTGGAAAATAAGAGTAAGTTGATCTACCCTGTTAAAGAAGGTGTGAGTGCCATTCAGTTTTATGTCGCGGACTCCGAGTTATTTGACGTGCTTCATAATACCCATTTGGCTATTGGTTATGGAGGACGGGGCAGAATTTTGAAAGAACTATCACCCAAATACAAGAACATTACACGTCATGATATTGAACTGTATGTTAACCTTTGTGAACCTTGCCAGAAAAAAGCAAAAAGGCGTCAAAAAAGGCATTGTATTCCAGCCAATGTTTTTTTCAGAATTCAACTCCCGTTGTCAGGTCGATCTCATTGACTTTCAATACCATCCTGTTGGGATATACTAGTTTATAATGGTGTATCAAGATCATTGTATAGAATGCCTAGGAAAAGTATGCACAATTAAAAAATTTTATACTTTGCCTAAAACCACCAGGCATTCTATACATTGCCTAGGCATTCTATAGAATGCCGGAATTTCACACTTTGCCGGTAACATATACATTAACCCCCCCCCCCAACCCAAAGAAAAAAAAACTCCTAGATTATCAAATTGTATTTATTTCTGCTTTTACTTCTTTGGTAGCAATCTTATTTTCTTAATGGGCATAGAGTTTTTTTCTGTTAGAGAGCACCATCTTTTACGTATTTTTTAGTTAGTATTTAATATCGCGCGTAGAGAGTTGATGTATCCTGGGTTTACTTAGTGTGGGTTAATGGTCTCTTTATGTATGATTTATAAAGACACGTTGTCTGATTTATTTGTTCTATTTCTGCTTCATTTCCATTTAGGCTTCACGTAGGTAATAACCACGAGACACAAACTGTATTTTGGGTTTTTTTGATGGCATGTTTCGGGGATTCCCAAACAATTTCAAGGTTATTGTTTTATGGTGAATTTCTTTTTTTTAATACTAACACACACACACACACAAAACTCGCTTCGCCCAATAATCATAAACAGTGCCGTTCTTAGGGTTTCGGGCCCCTAGTCAGAGCCCCCTAATATATATATATATATATATATATATATATATATATATATATATATATTATAATAATGTAAACCTTATTTTCAGCTTTCAATTAACGTTAATTAGCGCCTAACTGATATTCGGGTTAAGGTTAAAAAAGGCATGCCAATGATCGTATTTTTTATTTATAAAAAAATTTCTTTTTTAATATACAACTTTCTACTGTGGCTAATATTTTGGGCTTCTCTAGATGCGAGAGAAGCGCCTGCGGTGTTTAGACTTTTTAAAGACACACAAAGTGTCGGTGTTTTTCTAAAATTCTGCTTATATTAATTAAGACGCCGTTTTTTTTTTCAAAGAGATCTCTGTACGAAGTACAAATTCTTTCGTTTTAGGGACTGTTCACATATTACATGACACATGAGGGTGAGTAGGATTTCCAGTTTTTTGTTTCTATTCGATAAATAGGAAGATGATACGGTGATTGATGCCAGAAATAAAATAAAATATAAAAAATTCCTTAGAAGGGGGGGGGGTAGGTGGATTTATCTATAAGGCCAATATAACGAGGAGGACATTTAAAATATTTTTCGCATTAGGCCTATATATAATGTGAACGGTCCCTCCGTACGTTTCAGCTTTAGGTCCAGTTTCGTTATTGTTCGGCCCTGATGTTTAAAATTCTTTACTTTATATTACAGCTAGCCTACTGAGATATTGTTTTTTTTTAAAAGACTCTTCGTTGGCTCAAAACATATAAATTACAGTGAAGCCCTTAAAAAAAAGAAATAAAAATGAGTAAATATACATGATTCCTATGAAGTAGTGAGTGGAAAGGAAGTCATCCTTAGAACACCCACCTGACCTAGTCTATTATTAAACGCCGTTGCCTTTTCAATGCCCCCCTCCTCACATACTCACCTCCTCTGTTGCAAGTAATAAAGTGGTCTGATTATAAAAATCAAGCAATTTAAGCCTGTACCGTTTCGGACACAGGACGTTTTAGAGCATTTTCGTGGTATGGGTTTTGATAAATAGAGAGGGAAGTAAGTCATGTTTAATAACTGTTACAAAAATAAACAATGAGTTGTGACCCTTTGTACGCCCCTTTGTTAATATAGCTTATATAGTAAAAAAAATGGTACCCTACGAAGCCCTAGTATTCGCCCCTCAGAAGTCAGATCGCGAAATGGACTTTTGATGTACACATGGCAGGCCAACACCTACAAAATGATATATACATCATGGGTCTAGGACTTATGGTTGTTGAGATCTAGGGTGATGACAGACAGACAGACAGACACAACGGGGACGATAGAGCATTTTTTTTTTCGAAAATGCTCTCAAAAATCGGTCAGCAAGAAAATTGTCATAATTTGCTGTTCTAATTAGGCCAGCTAAACAATCCAACACATGGGCGTTTGTGCATAGATATTTCTTTTTCAATAAAAAAAAGACTAACAAGGTTCTATTGTTCCCCCCCCCCAACCCCTCCAAATCCTTCAACAAACATCGTCTTATTACTAGGGTTCTCATGTCTTTTTTACAATTTCAGGCACACTAATGAAAAATTGACAGTTTTATCAAACAATGGTATTAAATACATTTCTAAAAATATAAAAGTTCTTTTTCTGATTAACATGTGTGACACCACGGTGCGTCCACCATTGACATCGGAGCAGTACTGTGACATTGACATCGGAGCAGTACTGTGACTTTGACCTCAACATGTTACATGTGACAGGAACGTCTTTGCACACAAGTCCACTTGGGCCCCACGCTGATCAGTCATTTATATTTGACTCTTTTGATTAATTGTTGTGGGCGGGTCCAGCGCACTGGAGGTAGAGGGGCATGACGCTGTGAGCATGGTCTATACGTGGGTATCTGGACTAAACCCACAGCGGACAAACAAAACCCTCACGGACAAAAATCCCAGCGGGCAAAACCCCCCAGTGGATATCTGACTGGAGGGGTGGGGGTGGGAGGGGAAGGTTTTTTTTTTTTTAAAAACTAAAAAGTGAAAAAATAATTTTTTTTTTTTTAAATACGTTTTAATTAAAATGCACTAAATTTAAGTTAATAAAATATTAATTCATTGAAAAATGTAACCAAGTATACTCATATTAATAAATACTTTAACTGTCATTGATTTTATACATTGTCTTAATAAAGGAACGTACATGTTGGTAGTCGCGAGTAGGCCTACACTTGTCTAGAGGTTTAGAAACAACACAGAAACTCCGTACTGGACAATTAGCAAATAACTCCAACTCGACATTTAATACAAAAAGTCTTTGATTACACGCTTGAATAAAAACATTACAACCACAGCGATCTCATATAGCACCCATTCACCTCTCTTTGCGAGGGACATACACCAACTGTCTCTACAATAACTGGACATCAACTGCTACTACACATGTTCACTCGTTCACTACACATGCACCGATGCACGTGTTCCTTGATCTCATTCTATCACCAGTCAACCACCGATTCTCTCCCCTTGACCATTCGTTCCATAAACAGTCATTCACTCAGAACAAACAGTCACTCTGTGACATACCCTCCACCTTATGATACACTGAGTATGAGTATGCAAAAAAAACAAAATACTCAAAATGATTACAAAGATTCGATTCGACAGTTTAACAAAAAATCATCTAAAATTATTTACACCATCTAACATCAATTTAGGGACATCTTTACCTCAGTAACACAATACCAATTATCGGAGTCCCCCCCCCCTATAACAAAATAACAATTCTGGGACAATAACTACATAACACTCAAGAGTAGTCTTCCTTTGACATCTTTCCTCAGTAATCACTCAAGGGAACGTTTTCCCCGTCAATAACCAAATAACAATTGTCGGACAAAATACAAATCATGAGACATCCTCCCCTCATTATGCAAAGTTAATTGACTCCAAACAAAATCATTGATACATAATTTATGTTCTTAGCTATCAAACTACCAGTGAGGTGGGCACCCCACCACAACTCTTGTAACACCTATGTCCTGTCAGCCCCGGGTACCTGTGTGAGAGTCTGACCAGTTGCTGTCGTTGTTAGCATGTCCCCAACATACTGGCTTTATCCATGACACCTGCTTACTTATAGACACATGTCGTCCTGCCACTCATATTTATCTGCTGACTCATGATACGAATTCTCCTCTCTGTCTCTCCCCCCCCCCCCCCCCGCAAGACACCGATATCAGTTTGAACGTATGCAAATGTTGAGGTCACTATTGATGCGAATGAAAAATACCAGTGAAGGTTGCCCGACATGAAGGTTGTCAGATGTTAATGATGCTAAGAAAGTCACTAATGTGAGTGACTGACTCATGTCAGCCGATGAGGCCAACTTTTCTGAAACTGTGAAGATGCTGCCTGTGATGTAATTTTCTCGTTTGATGTCACTGATGTTTGATTGACTGCTAAATTGAACTGTCAGGCCAGTTAGATTCTGACTACAAGCACTCTTACAAAGTGGATGAACACGTGATGAATGGCTTCATCCTAGTGGAACATTAGCACTCCAGTAGCTGAGGCCAGAACAACTGTCAAAAATTGTCTGGATATACTGAACCACCTGGTCTTGGCTCTAGACGCCAGTAATTTGCGCCTTGGTTTATCCGGGATGATCTTCTGAGATACAAATTGGAAAAAAAAACATTGCAGAGAAAATTAAAGAAGTCTGCTAGCTGAGAAAATTAAAGAAGTCTGCTGGCTGAGAAAATTAAAGTAGTCTGCTAGCTGAGAAAATTAAAGAAGTCTGCTGGCTGAGAAAACTAAAGAAGTCTGCTGGCTGAGAAAATTAAAGAAGTCTGCTGGCTGAGAAAACTAAAGAAGTCTGCTGGCTGAGAAAATTAAAGAAGTCTGCTAGCTGAGAAAATTCAAGAAGTCTGCTAGCTGAGAAAATTAAAGAAGTCTGCTGGCTGAGAAAATTAAAGAAGTCTGCTAGCTGAGAAAATTAAAGAAGTCTGCTAGTTAGTCTCTACTCACAACTGTGTGCGGTCCGAATGTTCCATTTACCGAATCTTAAACGTTGACCTTATTTTACCTGGTAGTTGACACACTGGCAACTGGTGACGTAGACCTGGTGGGTAAAACGATTTAATTTTTCAATATTGAAAGGGACCACTTTAGCTATGGGGGCTTTAGACTGTTTACTACCCAGTATATCATTAAGAATTGTTCTGGGTGTATCCACGACCATGAAATATTCTTGTCTTTGATGAGTTCATTGACGTGTGTCACGTGTCTCTACTGAATGGTCTAAATAGTGGTCTGATGTGTCTCTACTGAATGGTCTAAATAGTGGTCTGATGTGTCTCTACTGAATGGTCTAAATAGTTGTCTGATGTGTCTCTAATGAATGGTCTACTAAATAGTGGTCTGACGTGTCTCTACTGAATGGTCTAAATAGTTGTCTGATGTGTCTCTAAGGAATGGTCTACTAAATAGTGGTCTGACGTGTCTCTACTGAATGGTCTAAATAGTGGCCTGATGTGTCTCTACTGAATGGTCTAAATAGTGATCTGATGTGTCTCTACTGAATGGTCTAAATAGTGGTCTGATGTGTCTCTACTGAATGGTCTAAATAGTGGTCTGATGTCTCTACTGAATGGTCTAAACAGTGGACTGATGTGTCTCTACTGAATGGTCTAAATAGTGGTCTGATGTGTCTGTACTGAATGGTCTAAATAGTGGCCTGACGTATCTCTACTGAATGGTCTAAATAGTGGTCTGATGTGTCTCTACTGAATGGTCTAAATAGTGGTCTGATGTGTCTGTACTGAATGGTCTAAATAGTGGCCTGACGTATCTCTACTGAATGGTCTAAATAGTGGTCTGATGTGTCTCTAATGAATGGTCTACTAAATAGTGGTCTGACGTGTCTCTACTGAATGGTCTAAATAGTGGTCTGAAGTGTCTCTAATGAATGGTCTAAATAGTGGCCTGATGTGTCTCTACTGAATGGTCTACTAAATAGTGGCCTGATGTGTCTCTACTGAATGGTCTAAATAGTGGTCTGATGTGTCTCTATTGAATGGTCTAAATAGTGGTCTGACGTGTCTCTACTGAATGGTCTAAATAGTGGTCTGATGTGTCTCTACTGAATGGTCTAAATAGTGGTCTGACGTGTCTCTACTGAATGGTCTAAATAGTGGTCTGATGTGTCTCTACTGAATGGTCTAAATAGTGGGCTGACGTGTCTCTACTGAATGGTCTAAAAAGTGGTCTGATGTGTCTCTACTGAATGGTCTAAAAAGTGGTCTGATGTGTCTCTACTGAATGGTCTAAATAGTGGTCTGACGTGTCTCTACTGAATGGTCTAAATAGTGGTCTGACGTGTCTCTACTGAATGGTCTAAATAGTGGTCTGATGTGTCTCTACTGAATGGTCTAAACAGTGGTCGTTGATGCGATATAGTAGCCAGGAGTTCTCCATTCTCGTCCTTCAAGTGACTTATTTATTTTAGCTAATACATTTTACAGTTACATCCAAAGCTGTTTTTACGTTATAAAGAACCTCAGGCAAATGTAAATTGGGGGGAAGGGGGGGGCCTACACATAGGTCCACTTGGGGGGGGGGGGTTGTAGGCAAAGTTTTTATGTGAGGGTACTACCAAGCAAAAGGTACATTAGGGGATCCCTAGGACATAAACACTGCCTTCCCAACTGTCCTTGAAACATTTTAAATGACGACTTAATAAAATGCCCATCGCCCTATATTGCTCTGTTTACATTATTCAATCTATGCCTAGTGTATCTTCCCTTCCTCTATCTTTCTGTCTATCTATGATTGTTTTAATACATGTTTAGTGGCATTAGATAAGCTGACTGATTGTCTTAATAGCAATAAAAAAAATAACATAAAGTTATGGATATTAAACGGAATCGGTACCAATAGTTTCCATTTAAGTTCAATATTTTCTGCCTAAAAATCAAATTAATCTGGGATAAACTTTCAAACGATATCAATCGGTGGGAAATGTCCAAGGGATCAGGAAATACGATTCACTGCAATCTGACATCCATGTCCGGAGAAAACTGTTGGAGTAATTGCTGTCTGCATGTCGTAGTTCGTGGTCAGAGATGTGTGAAAGATGATAACAGGACAGAGCGTGACAGGCGCTCACCTTCTCCTATAGGCTGGCATCACGCACTCCTCCACACATCCTTACCTCTGGCACCGTTGTGTAATGAGAGAGAGAGAGAGAGAGAGATATTGTAATAGAGAGAGCGTGTGAAAGAGAGTGGGGAGTGAAAAAGAGAGTGTGTGAAAGAGAGAGAGAGTGAAAGAGAGAGAGGGAGAGTGTTGAAAGAGAGAGAAAGAGAGTGAGAGAGTGTATGAAAGAGAGATTGAGAGAGAGAGAGAGAGAGAGTGATAGAGAGAGAGAGAGAGTGTGTAATAGTGAGTGTGTGTGAAAGACAGTGGGAGAGAAAAAGAGAGAGTGTGTGAAAGAGAGAAAGAGTGATTGAGAGAGAGAGAGAGAGTGATTAAAAGAGAGAGAGAGTGTTTGAAAGAGAGAGAGAGTGAAAGAGAGAGAGAGTGAAAGAGAGAGTGTTTGAAAATGAGAGAGAGTGAAAGAGAGAGAGAGTAAGTGTGAAAGAGAGTGTGTGTAAAACAGAGAGAGAGAGAGAGAGAGAGAGTGAAAGAGAGAGAGTGTAAATAGATAGAGGGTGTGTGTGTGAGAGAAGGAAGGTAGAAACAAGTGAGATTGAATAAAACATTGATAAAACTAACTCCACGTTTATTTTGTTTTTGTTTTATACTTCCACTTTATTTACAGCAAAGTGTTTCAAAAGATTTTTTCTTTTCAATGAATGCAAATCAATGATTGTAGGCAACGTCATACACTTTGTGATAGTTATAAATGAAAGAGACAAATAAATAGGACTACACTATTTGCATACAAAAAACCCATACAGCTGTTAGCAGTAGCTGTGCTTGTTTTTTTTCCCCTCGGACTTCCTACTGGAGCCAAGAGCCTCAGTCATAACTTTCCGGAGCACTCAGTTTCGGGAAGCCTTTTATCCCATGTTAGGTTGCAACACTTTATTTCAAGTTAAGATTTGTTGGGTGTCCAACACTTTATATCAAGTTAAGATTTGTTGGGTGACCAACAGAGACGTAACTAGGGAAGTAGGAGGGAGGGTCCGAATTCGTAAGTCTCATCGGGCCCCAGCTTGAGAGAGGCCCCAAACTATTTTTTTTTACATTAAGTGTTAAGTACATTATCTCAGTGGTCCCCAACCTTTTCCTCGCCACGGACCGGTCAACGTTTAATAATTTCACCGCTGAGGTAAAGGGTGTGGGGACTTTGATTATTTATATTTCAGATTGTTTTGATTTACAATGTTACTGTCACTCACAGCCGCTCAGCTCCCGGTTAAAATCTCGTCCATGGAAAATCGCACCATTCCGCGAGAAATACTCCACAATAAATAAAAAGGAAATAATGTAATGTTTATTGGGAGGCCAGGTACCGTTTGATCCACAGACCGGTACAAGTGCGCGGGGCGGGGGTTGGTTACCACTGCATTATCTCATGTAATGATGTCGAATGTCAAAATGCTGGAGCCTACAAAGAGGCCAAGCCCCACGGGTCCTTAAATCCCTAGGTTCGGCACTGGCCAACCTTTCTCTGGCCTTATGGGTTTAACTGCAGAGCCATTTTTGTAATGACTTCTGGTGAATTCTCAAGTGAATGACCAATCCACCTCCATTTCTTTCTGCATTGACCACTTGACATTTTCTATACCTGCCTTTAAAAATGTGTCATTATAGCTTTTAGGCGTATGCCGTGATGTAGTATATATATAAAAAAAAATAAAAAAATAATTCCTTTTACAGTCCAGAGGGTTTATCAGGGCAGATGAAGTGTAGAATTCATCTGATACTTAGTCATGGCATACTAGGGGATTGTGTGGCTATCCAAATTCCCATTCGTCTATACCTTCCCCCAGTAATGCTATGTAGCTTTTTTTTTTAATATGGGTAGACATGGAAACTTTTATCAGGACCTGAAAATACCCAGTACCCACAGGTCGACAGTCAGGCGCTATCCATCGCATTCCCAGCCCTAACTATCAACGCTTTTCTCTTCTACTCCAAACTTAGTCTGTGAATAAGTTAAACAGCATAATAAAACACATTAAAAACAAGATTTAAAAAAAGCATAAATAGTATCGACGTATAAATAATATGTAAGATAATAATATAATGAAGAAAACTAAACTAAATAATGGTGCAACATTGAAAAAAAATCACTAAAAAAACTAAACAAAATAAAAAACTTCTACAGAAGCTTGCCCAACATTTCATTTGATAAACCTCTTTTGACATCATAAGATTTTAGTGTTTCAATGGTGTCCTATTTATTCGGATGTCTGGAACATTCCAAGTGTGAAGAAGTAAAACAAATATAGATAACCCTATAATGTAAGCAACAAAAAGAGGAATTCTAATTTAATAATATACCCTACAATTTGCAGTGGGATGGTATATGCAAGTACTATAATATGCGACTTATACTTGACCTCATACCTTTGCATTTGGTTGGTAAATGCATTTGTTTAATAAGATTAGTTTAATCTTTATCACATGTATGGGTGACTCAGAAATACTTGATTTCTACTCAATTTTGATCAATGAAACTTTACTGTATATAAGAAGTACGTAGTATAGTGCTATCTATGCAGTCATGTTTTACTATACAGAAACAATCTAGGCAAAATAGGGTCATCGGGTCAAGTAAGGCGCTTGACCCGGCCAGCGTTCGAGAATGTCCCCATTTACTCAGTGGCGTAGTGAGGGGTGAGCAAGGGGGCATCATGCACCGGGTGCTACTCACTAAGGGGCGCGCAATGGTATATTTTACATATAATATTATATAGTTTTCGAATGGGGGAGGGGACGCTAAAAAGGTATTGTGCCCCAGGAGCGAGTTAAGCTCGCCACGCCTCTGCATGTACTCTATATTTCTTCTTATAATCATTCCATCCATCTACTTTTTTTCTGCGTCTTCTCTGGAGTGCGTGAACCCATTTCGGCCTGCGGTTCAAAATGCTTAGCGTACCCAGGGAAATGCAGTGCTGCACTATGAAACAACAGGCGGGCCGCGGGCAGGTAAACAGTCTGTCAGGCCGGAGTTGGCCCGTAAGCCGAGGTTTGCCCATGGCTGGTCTAGCTTGAAGCCTACATCAACAACGGGGGGCACACATTGTTCTTAGAGATGCATGCAGAATATCTGTGGGAATTTCGTCCCGTTTCCATTGAATCGTTTTTCCCCCCTCTTTACTTTCATTACTATACCCCATAATCTTACAAAATTGATCATGCTGCCCGTCTTTATAGTACATTTCGCTATATATCGGTAGCCACACCAAGCATATACCTAACTTACAAATTATCTGTTAGGCTTTTATTCATGCAAATACAAAATTTTGTGAAGCTTTTTATCAAAGTAAAATAACAAAAATAATTATCATATACATTTGATAGCGTCTTATCTTTATCACAGCTAAAAATATATGTCGTGTTACTAAGAGATTTAAAAAAAAACATTTGCATTTATAATGTACAAGGTGTGCAGATTGTTCACATGTATAAGTTTAGTTCTTTATATCCAGCTGACTTGTCCATGACCAATCTGAGCGATGCGTTTTAATCTTCAGTATCTTTTGTTACATACGTGACATAAACAGATTACATGATTACATAATATACAGGTAGGCAATGAACAGATTACATGATTACATAATACACAGGTAGGCAATAGTTGAATAAACAAAAGAGAAAAAAAATTGACGTGTGAATAGCGTCTTCGTCATAACAGATTAACAATGTTTTGTAAGTATGTCATAGAGTGAAATAGCCAAAGCAAAAGAACCAGCAGAGTCAATAACACGTGTTGAGTGCAGTGGTATCATCTTGCCTGTCTGATGTCGGAGGAATCAATCTTTAGAAATGTGTCGCTCATACTTTTATATCAAAATTTTTATCCAGGAATTTTTTTCTCATTTCCATTTTGGCTGAAAGATCTTTTTTTATTATTTAAATCCTAGCAACATTTAGGCTAGGACTTCATTCTTTAAACCGATCTTTTAAAAAGAAATGTAAATTGTGTTACTTCACGGCACGCGAGTTTGGAACTGTACCACCAGCGAGTCCGATTTCCCGTTGACAACAACGTCGTCCAGAGCGAGGGACTGCCCGTTGCTGACCTTGGTCAGCGTGATGGCCGGCACGCCCGCGGGCTGGTTGGAGCAGCAGCAGCAGCAGACCCTCATGAGCCGCGCCCGCAGGACGGCCAGGCACGGGCAGCACAGGACTTTGACGAACTCCGCCCTGAAGTTGTCGTTGAGCCACCCGTACAGGACCGGGTTCAGGCACCCGGAGCACAGCACCAGCATGTGGCATATGGCGTAGGCCAGCTTGATGTCCACTCGCCCGGCGAAGTACTCGCCCCGGAAGTCGATGAGCAGGTTGAAGATGTTCAGGGGCAGCCAGCTGAGCGCGAAGACGAGCGCGATCCCGGCCAGGAGGAGGTTCGTCTTGCGCTTGCGCCGGCTCCGCCTCTCGTTTTTCTTCTTCTGGAAGGACGTGCTGGCGGTGGAGGAGACGTTCTGCGTGACCATGCGGTACCGGAGCTTGTTGCAGATCCGCAGGTGGGCCACGCTCAGGATGATGAACGGGAGGACGTACTGGACCACCATCTGGGCCACGCTGTAAGCCCTCTTCTCGATGTCCATGCTGGTGTCCTCCAGGCAGTAGTAGAAGTAGACGTTGGGCACCTGCTCCAGGACCTGGTTCCGGTGGACCACGGAGAAGAGGAGGGCCGGGCTGGCGATCAGGAACGAGATGAGCCAGATGGAGATTAGGGCGACGGCCGCGCCCAATTTCTTCATACTGTCCTTGGTCGGGTACACGATTACCTGATACATAAAAAAAATATATATATATTCATTATTAGTAATAGTTTATTTATTACACGTGTTGTAGATCTTTTAATTTTGTTTTACACTTAGTAATTTCATTAATTAAAAATCTTCTTTCTGTGATAAGATAAAAAATATATTTCCAGCTCGAATTTACCTAAGAATTTTCGATTGTTTTTTTTTTCTCATTTTCCAGGGCTTGTCGAAGTAACATTAACCAAGTAATTAAGCTAATAAGATTGAGTTAAATTGGAAGCAAGACTTAACAAGATACTTTCCACTCAGTCGATTTAAAATTACCTAGAACTATGTGCCTGATCAATAGGAAAGAAAAAAGAATTTTAAATTCTTGAAAGCTTCACAAACCGCTCGTAAAAGGTTTCAACATTAAGTGAATTTTTCATTCGTTTCGTAGACACTCGCATTTTAAAATAAGCAGACTTTTGTTTTTTGTAAATTTGTTACTTATTTAAAAGTAGATTTTTTTTTCGCCGCTTAAGCTTATAATAATTAAACGTAAATATTTGCAGGGCCGATTTTACCCATCGGCAAAGTAGGCGCTGCTAATTATTTCAACGGTTTTTTGTGGGCCCTAGAAAAATGAGCTTATTCTTTGACACCCCCCCTCCCAGGCCCGTAGCGCGCGCGGGGAGGGGGGCAGAAGGCCGACCCCTGCGTTTTGTCTGACCCCTTCTGCTTATTTGTTCTACTTAGTAAAATCTATTACCTGGCCCCCTCTTATTGCCTGGCCCCTGCTGTAGAATGCCTGACCCCTGCTGTAGAATTTTCACGCTACGGGGCTACCTGACACCTTTAACCCTCGACACATGCTCAGATTGTATTTGTAAAATAAAAGTCCCGACATGGGCCAACTTAGTAGCAGGGGGCCATGGAAGGCCGTTTATCTTTTCAATTTTTTTTAAATGAACATTCTACGTGAAGTAGTATAATCATATTTCTGCACGTTCAAGGAAACTATTCAATTTTTGAGCACTTCAAAAAGAGGTGTTCTTTACTGAGGAGGAGGGGAGAGTGCACAGCTGGTATGTGGCTCCTAGGCTCATGTAGACAAAGGCGCCCACCATTTAGTAATTGTACTGCAACTGTACAATAAAGTATGTAGATATACATGTACGTATACATGTACATTCATTGCACCTATGCCCATAGTTTTTTTTTTGGCGGCACTACTTATGCCTAACTTCACCTTATTAAACCTAAAAAAAAAACTCTCTATATATATTAAAAGCAACGAATTATTAATTTTTGTTCGGAATAATGATAAGGAAAGATAATCGTAAACACGGCAAGCGCGATCACTCTGACTACACATAACAATATCAGCAGCAGTTACTGACAAGGGCAAGTGTATGTGTGTGTGCGTGTGTGTGTGTGTGTGTGCGTGTGTGTATGTGTGTGAGTGCGTGTAAACACAAAATTCTGACCTGGAATCGATCCAGCGCTATGGCCGTGATGCTAATGGTGGAGACAAAGAGATTAGTGCCCTGCGCCATGGTGACGAACTTGCACATGAACTGCCCCAGGCTCCATTGTTTGTACAGCAGGAGGTACATGTTTAGAGGCTGCGTAAACATGCACAGAGTGAAGTCTGATATGGCCAGGTTGATGATGAAGATGTTTCTCGGCGTCCTCATGCTGGCGTTACGTATCACCTTCATACAGGACACACACGAAATGAAATACGTTAAAGAAGAAAAACGCTGAATGTGGGTTTGAAACTAGATGATTTGATCATAGGCGTTGCGAGGGGTGGGCAAGGTGGGGGGGGGCATCATGCCCCGGGCGCTCTCACAAAGTGGAGCCAAATGGTATATTTTACATATAATATTATCTGGTATTCGAATGGCAAGGGGAAGGGGCGCTAAAAAGGTATTTAAAAGATTATTTGCCCAGGGCGCGTGTAAAGCTCGATACGCCACTGGATTTGATCTTTACCGCATCACATGTGATATTTTTAAGATAGGTTTTTAAAATAACATTGCGTGAGATGATGCTTTCTTGACTGTTATGTTTGTAACCAGTCGCATAGAGCCGTGTTTCCAAAAAGTTTGACATCTGTTTACCACATACTTGAATTTCGTAAAAGTGATTACTAGGGAGCGACCGATATGCCTTTTTACCGATACCGATCCTATTATCGGTCGCTCCCTACGAAAAATGGCCGATCCGATGGTTGACCGATAGTGCCAATATCGGTCCGATACCGATACCTATCCGTTTATCGGTCGCTCCCTAGTGATTACCCATAGTAAGAAAATCTTACATATATTGATATGACCGTCATTTTGTTTCACCTCAGTTCAATGTTTTCATTTTTAGCCGTGCATGTTAACTCAATGTTTTCATTTTTAGCCGAGCATGTTAACTCAATGTTTTCATTTTTAGCCGTGCATGTAAACTCAATGTTTTCATTTTTAGCCGTGCATGTTAACTCAATGTTTTCATTTTTAGCCGTGCATGTTAACTCAATGTTTTCCTTTTTAGCCGTGCATGTTAACTCAATGTTTTCATTTTTAGCCGAGCATGTTAACTCAATGTTTTCATTTTTAGCCGAGGATGTTAACTCAATGTTTTCATTTTTAGCCGTGCATGTTAACTCAATGTTTTCATTTTTAGCCGTGCATGTTAACTCAATGTTTTCATTTTTAGCCGTACATGTTAACTCAATGTTTTCATTTTTAGCCGAGGATGTTAACTCAATGTTTTCCACCCAGTGCAGCGCGTGCCCCAGTCGAACTCTTCATGTACTCCAAAAGGGTACGAGTACAACACTTTGGGAAACACTGGTATAGAGTAATTAAATTTAGCACTAGTTGTATTGAGAATTAACCATAACAAAAGCTGTCACCATATTTCTTTGGAATTTTTCGCAATAGAGATTCTACCGAAAAAATTTACTGGATAGGGGTGGGGTGGGGCACCGCTTGTTATAATAATCGGTTACTGTTTGGAGGACCACAAATTTCAGCCCCCCCCTCCACCCCCACCAGCTATGCGCGTTGTTAATCAATGATTTACATGAAGATAATTGATTTGTTTATTATGTTTCGGTTTTCGTTCATTGTTTTCAGAAAATAATCGACGACAACCAAGGTATGTATTTTATCAACACCAGTCTATACATGGTTATGTGGGTGATGCTGAAAAACAGCAATAACACGAGGCAACTTAAAACATAAAGATAATGTACGGTATTCATTATGTTCAGTTATTTGATTAATCCACTGTTCTGTGTAGACATCAATAGAATGTACGGTATTTAAAATGTTCAGTTACTTGATTAATTCAATGCTGTATGTAGACAGAGCGACAGAAAATGAAAGAATAAATAATTGTTTAAAAAAAAAAAGAAGTAGAGATAATATGTGAAAAGAAATATATTTTCAGGAAATCCTAACAGTTTCCTGGTTTGTTCGATCAATCTGGACAGCCGAGAGCTGGTGCGTCTGTGTCTATGTAAGTGTATATGTGTTTGCTTTACAAACGTCATTATTTTATCCTTCGTGTTCACAAGTTTCTGATTTTTATCACGTTAACCAAATTTGTGAAAATTTGTCTTACGTAAGACATTGACAAAATTAAAAAGGAAAATATTGTCAAGACAAATTAGAACGACTGGATGTATGGAAGTGTTGACGAAACGTCTAGACGTTATGGAGGACATAGACTTTGGAATTTGTTGAAAGCGAGTACATAAAACTACAGCTTAAAGATAATAATTAATTTGATTAAAAAAATTTTTATTGCATCCCATTTGACAACAAATGTTATTAAAAAAAAAAAATCTTTTTTCATTTCAGTGATAGAATAAATTATATAAATAGGTATTAATTATAGGACCATTAATTTGCAAGGAACATTCTACTAATGCATTTTCCATACTTATTCAGAGTCGCTATTCTGTTGAAGCCAACTGCCTAGATCAGTGGTTCCCCCACCCCCGGCCCGCGAACCTGTACCGGTCCGTGGATCAAATGGTGCGGGCCGCCCAAGAAACATTGCACTATTTCCTTTTTCTTCACTGTGGTATATATATATATATATATATATATATATATATATATATATATATTTCTCTCGGGATTTAGCGGCATTTAGCGACGAGTGGTTGAACGGGAACTGAGTGGCTATGAGCGGCAGTGGCACTGTAAATCAAAACAGTCTAAAATATACATAATCATCGCACCCCCCACTCACCCCGACCCCACTGGCCTAGATTACCTCACTGCCAAAGGGCCCGTTTCTGAACAAATTACAATCTCAGATTTTTGCTTTTGTCTTGAGCCTTCAAATAGCTCTAAATGCCACTGCCTGTGTTTCCCAAAAACCTAAAATTGGGTATGATTTTCTGCATTTTTTTTCTTATATTTGAATAGAAACATAACATACAACACAGTCATGCATTAGCCTTATTCATTTTTTTAATTTTTGGTTGGTTGAAAAATGAAGCTCCGATCTTAACACTTAATCACATAGAAAATTTAGATTCGATCGCTACATAGACTTGAAACTCGAACCAAAAATATAAACCACAAAAACCTCTGTCTTTACTTGGAGCTTAGCGCTAAACATGGGATGCGGGGAAAAAATCGAAATGCCCCAGAGGGGCGAGACAAAACGAAAACTGCAAAGTGCAGCATAAACACTTCCACTGTCCTGTTCCATACAGTGCAGAGGATCTTCGTCCAGCCAATCAGCTCGAGAATGTCATCCAAGCATTTAGTCAACCAAGCCACTTCTCTTCATAGATGGTCTATATTCAGAAACAGGTCCTGTGTAGGGTTGTTTGCTTTGTGGTATGAGCCCCGCCCATCTCCACTTACCCCTGTACGCAGTGCCGAACCTAGGAATTTGGGGGCCCGGGGGGCTCCTTGGCCTCTTTGGGGGCCCCTGAATTTTGACATTCGACACCGTGACATGAGATAATTACTTAATATTTAATGTAAAAAAATGTTTCGGGGCCCCCCTCAAGCTGGGGCCCGGGGAGGGGGACTTTCGAATTGGGATCCACCCTAGATACGCCTCTGCCTGGACGTGCCGGCTTTGAGTACCGGGGGAAAAAAAAGGTTATTTCTCTTGGCTTGCCACTAGCTTAGTAGCGCCATCATGTTCTTTCCGGGCCACAAAACAAACATGTGACTGGTAATTCCCGATCTACCGCTCGAATTTCGCTACAGTTTTAATATTCAACCCTTGGTTGTTAAGGATCAACTGTGGTTTCACCATAATACCGGTGGGGTGGGGGTGGGGGGGGAGGAAGGGGGAGTTGGGAAGAGTTGGTTTATAATTGAAGCACGAGATTGAGATCGTTTGTTAGGTCTAGAAGATAAAAAGTATCTTCATTATAATTACATGGAAACAATGCATACATTTAATCGATCTTTGTGGATTGCTATTCTAATTTAAACCGGTGATTCCCAACATCGGGGTCATGACCTACAGGAAGGCAATTTGATTGGTGAGGTTAAAGGGACATTTTTTACTTGGGAGAGATGTGTTAGTACTGTAAGAATGTTATTGCGGGTTGTGCGCCCAGGGCCGCTTTATCACATTGGCACAGTAGACACTGTTCCTAGGGCCTACGGACTTTTCAAGGGCCTGCGAAAGCCAGAATGGCAAATAAGTGCCGGTGCATTCTTGAAAAATATTAAAAAATGAAATTGGGGATGGCCTACGACTTTGAAAGTGCCTAGGGCCTACGACGACCTTAAAACGGCCCCTGTG